>JAOSBM010000001.1:10758814-10768861 GCA_027568955.1 Erythroxylum tenue
GACATATAAGTGGTGTGGCAAGTGACACATGTCACTTGCCACATGTCACTCTCCCAAGGCTCCATTTGGTCCCTTTTAATAAGTAGCTCATTTTGTCTCTAATTTTTAATCCAATTATCTCCTAACTTTCTGACACTTGTCAATAATTCCTAAAACCATTTATCTAAATTTTCTTTGCCATTTGACAGTAAATTCTACTACCATTTATCAATTGTCTTGTCACTTGACATTTTTCCTAATCCAGAAATTACCCCGAATTTTTCAGAAAATTTTTCCAAAATTCTCTAAAAATTTCAAATCAACAATTATACTCTCCAATTCAATTTTCAATGCAAACAAATCACAATTCTCAATAACAATAACATTTATTAACAATTATACCCGGAATGTTAATGAATGCATGTACAATTATTTTTGTGTGCAAAAATCTCATTATTCATGTGCGTGTGCACCTTATGTAATGCATGGGCACGAGATGTGTTTTTCCTAATTTCTCTTATTGATCTCACATGTACCAAACTTTTTAGAGTTCTAACCCTTTGTATGGAAACGAGATGTTACAATGATCATGTCTTATATATTGAAATAAGTAAAATTTTCAGCTTTTGAATAATAATTGTGCAGTTCCAAAGATTGTGTTTCAAGCTTAATTTCTTTAGTTTTAATGTTGCATAATAATTATTTAGTCTAAGAGAATAGGATGTACCAATACATCGATCATTTTTCTTTCATATGAAGTAGAATTGTTAGAATATCCACACCATAAGCTCAAGATGTTAGTTTATAAATTTGAATTAAAAATTTATGTGATAGGTAATTTGTTTGCATCTCTTGTATTTATTTTATAATGATTTTTGTTTGATTAAAATCTGATATTAAATTATTGCGATCTTAATACTCTTTTTAGTTGAAAATATTATAATGAACTTATTAAAAAATAAAATTATTTAGTAAATCAAACTTTCTTTTTGGGATCGACCCTTATTTGTTTTTTATTGGTTTGATTAATAACTTTAGTGATTAAATAAGTTTTAGGCTAAAAGAGCAAAATAACCCCTAATGTTTATACTGACATTTGAATTATACCCTAACGTTTCAAGATGTTCAAAATGAACCATAATGTTTGGAAAATGTTTAAAATTAACCTTGACTAGATGGAACCACTAATGGTGTTAAGCCTCTGTCAATTAACTGCTAACATGAAAAAAATTTTTACTAACGTGGAAATTTTTTTAAAAATTTTTAAAAGTGGAACCTATCTGATGATGATGTCGAATTTTTGTAAACTTTATCTTTTTTTGTTTCTCCCTTATTATTCCTCAAATTTTGATTTCCTATTAATTAATAGGAAAAAGACGAGGAGGTTGTTCTGGTGGAAGATGTTAAGGAAGATGACAGAGATGAAGATGATGATGATGTCAACGGCGACGACAACAACAAAGATGATGAAAAGGGAGATGCATCTCTAGGTCTCCCTTTTACAATTTGTTTTGATATAATCAAATTTTCATTTTGATCCCAAAGTTAGGATAAAATCAAAACAGTTACCGATTAGCTACACCTGAGTTTTGTTCTGTTTGGACATCTTTTTTATCTTTATGGATTGGAGTGTTATAGTAGAATCTATTTTACCTCTTTCTGACATAGTTCAAAGTCCTGGACTTGAACTCTAAATGCAACAGTGCATTTATCAGGTTCTTTTTTATCAAGTGTCCACCCATCGTTACACATCATTATCCTTATGATACTTTCCCAACTTGGTAAAAAGCGCTTCACTTGTAGTTATGAAAAGTCTATTTATTTCAAATGTGATATAGGTATAAATATAATGGGAGCTCAAAGTAGATGAGAAGTGAAAAGAAGAGTCACAAGTCAATGCTTAAATAAATATAATGGGAGCTCAAAGTAGATGAGAAGTGAAAAGAAGAGTCACAAGTCAATGCTTAAACTTGGCATGAAACCTGTTACTAGTGTAAGTGTTAGCAGGGTCTCCATCGAAAGAACTAAAAATGTTAGCTTTTGGCCTGATTTTGTCTTCTTTCATTTGTCTTTGTGAATAATTGCAATTAATCAGTACCTTATGCTCCTCTAGATTCTATTTTTCTTCTTAAAACCTGATGTCTTCAAGAGCTCCAATTATGAGACCTATGTCATTTTTTAAGAGGTTAAGATCGAGGATTTGAGCTCCTAACTGCAAATGCAAGCTGCCAAGCAGTTTAGGACGCCGGACATAGGTCCCCAATTCTCCTCATTTTACGTATATCCTGCAATGAGTGCATTCCAGGACACCACATTCCTCTCCGTCATTTTCGTAAACATGGACCTGGGAGCTTTCACACTTGCTGCCTTTGCACAGCCACTCACCGTTGAGGTCTCAAGACACAACATTTCTCATTGTTATCATATCAAAAACACATCTAGCTTCGCTAACTTTTCCACATTTTGCATACATATCAACCAATTCATTACCCAAGATAAGATCAGCCCCGAGTCTATCACACTTCATCACGTGAGCATTAATTTGCAAACATTCCTTAAATGCTACCAAACTTGCACAAGCTGGGGAAGGGAAGAGGAGAGGAGCAGAATACGTTGCGTTTACATGGAAGTGTTTAAACGCAAACATCAAAACGTTGAACGCAGGTTGTAGAGGATGCAAGAGTGTGAGGGGTTTAGGGTTTTGCAAAAGTGAAAATAACGAATGGGGAGGGAGGTTTGAGTTTCGGGTGTGGTGTAGAGAAAAGATGGAAGAGACAGAAGATGAGGAGAGATGAGTGAAGGGTGAAAAAAAAAAGAATGGGTGTTTAGGGTTTTGCAGAAACAAGATAAGAGAGAGAATAAAGATGAGAGAGAAGAGTGGGAAGACATAATTAACACGCAACGTTTAACTGAAAGCGAGACCTACTTTTATTTCTAAAAATTTGAAAATTTTAGTGTCTTATTTTGTTTTATAAATTTTAGTCATTTATTTATGTAGATTTTGTGTGAGACTCGTATAAATAAACGTGAGACTCACATAAATAAATGACTAAAATTTATGGGACAGAATAAAATACCATAAAATTGAATAGAGGATCTGAACTCTAAAAATTCAAATAGGTCCCACTTTAAGAGTAATAAAGATCTAAAAAATAAAATTAAAAGCATTAATTTTACTTTAGGATCATATCGTTATTGTTATCTCTCATTTGTCTTTATGGGCTAGGGCCATTAGTCTTGGTGAAGTCGTGGATCATAAACATGCCACTTAATGTTTTCTGTTAAAAGTAAATGCAGAAGAGTCTATATAAGACCACATTAAATGAAAAAGAAGGTATTTCACATTGCAGCTGAATTTGTTTTAATTTAATTTAATCATCCGAGTGGTCACATCAAGGGCAAAATCTTGACACTGCTGATGAATTTTTTGGTCTTACAGGCTGCTTTTAGGGACAGATCTTCTGTTTCACCAATTTTGTATCCTCTGTGCCACAACCATTCTCAACCATTAGAGTGTTGGTTGTAGCACAGAGAACATAGAGTTGGTGGAATAGAAGATTTCAAGCCTGCTTTTAGAGGAGATCACACTCATTAAACTGGAAAGGAAAGCGGACCAATTCTACCTGCATGAGTAATTTAATTTTGTTCCTTTTATCTTAGACTTGTATTTTCTTGTTGTAACATACAGTACATACACAAGAGGAAAATGAGTGTTGATTAGTGTTGATTAGTATAGTAGAAAAGATGATGCTCCTAAAACAAGTTTTTCATTGCGTTAACCCATATTTGACTAATAATCTATGAGTCGAGTATTAGACAGCTTTCTATAAATATATGAAGTTCTTCTGCAAGTACGAGTAACACTGTTTTGATTGCACATATTGATCTACACTCAAATTGTATACCAGTGGGGGCAAGTTTTCTTTGTTGGTGTTATGAGTAAAGCACGGAAACGCCCTTCCTGACAGACAACTCCTTCCACAACAGTCTCTAGAGTTGACAAACATTCTTTGTATGTTTCAATAATACAAGTGGTGTTGGTATTTAAATTTGGTATCAAAAAGTTATACTACCACTGTCCCTAAAAGAGCGTCGACCCTTAGAAAAAGTAAAAGCCATATTTTATATTCATTCGAGGGAATATATGCGAGTACTTGGATTTGTACTTTTACTATTCAGTAACAGTTAATTCTTCAATAAGGGTATCAGATGCACTCTTATTTCCATTATTCACATATTCTTGGCACAAAATTCATATTCAACTTAAATGAGTAAGAGCTAGCAGGGAGGCAACGGAGTAAATGGTTCTGTTAAGTATAAATACATAAAGTGAAGTGATTGTACAGTAAGTACTAAGTACAAGGGAAGGAGTTCAAATCCTCTGTCCAATTTTATGGCGCTTTATTGTATTCAGTGAATCTCAGCCATTCATTTATGCGGACCTCACGTTAATTTATGTGAGACCTATGCGGGTCCCGCATAAATGAATGACAGAGATTCACTGAACACAATAAAATACCATAAAATTGGATAGAAGATCTTGTTCTGGGAAAAGATCTGAACTGAACTCTAAATAACTTAAAAAGAGTTTCCTCAGTTGGGAGTTTTTGGGGTTCGTAATAATAGTTCAAAGGGTTAAAACTTAAAACAGAGCAACTCGTCGATGATAAAACCTAACAATTGGGTTTTAGACCATTTGCCTTGTTGGGCTTAAACCCTAATCATAGTACTAGTTTGCCCTTACCAGAATTACTATTTTTATGTAACAATTCGAAATTATTATTATTAATGGTAAGCAACCATTTAGTACGTACTTTCCATTCATTAATATCAAATACAAGTAAAAAAATTTATTACAAGGTTCCTAAACTGAAGTTGTCAACTATATGTAGACTAATTAAAGTTTTTAACGTAAATAATTAGTTTACTAGTGTTAAATGAGTAACACTGTTTGGAGTGTCATATTTATCAATTTGTTTTTGGAAGAGAGGATGAGCTATAACAAGCTTATAGAACTTAGAAATAATACTATTCCAAGGAACCAGATTCTATTGTGCACAAACCAAAAGGAAAAGGAAAGGAAGAGAGAAAGAAAGAAGTGAGGAAAAGAACTGAAAGCGATTGCATGGTCAGTGTGACTAAGCCTTGAGGTTTCATGGAAAAAATAAGACAGGCTTTAGAACAAAATCTCATTTCACCTACGCTTAGCTACAATTAATAGTTTAGTAATGACGCCATTCATGTGTTACCAACTCTGTGACAGAAGAATGACACATAATTCGGTTAACAAACAGAGAAAAAGAAAGGTAAAAGCCTTCTATTTTTATAAACTGAAATTCTTTTTCTATATTGTTTAGACCACTTCAATTAGGAACAAGATTTTTTGTCCAATTTTATGGTGTCTTATTGTGTCCAGTGAATCTCAGCTATTCATTTATATAGATCGTGTGTAAGTCCCACATAAATTAACGTGAGGTCCGCATAAATAAATGACTGAGATTTACTGGACACAATAAGACACCATAAAACTAGACAAAGGATCTGAACTCCTTCAACTATCGTCGTGATGCGATGTGCTGCCTTTAGACTGATATCAGACTGTTTTGGGTTACGTCACATACACTTCTATCTGCATAGAAATACTAATTTTCCATTATATATATCAAGAAAAAGAACAATACAAGAATATAAGGTGTATAGGGATGTTATTTTCACATCTCACACCTACTGTTACTAATTCATAATTAAGAGTTAATTTAATCTTCCCCTTACCATTTTCATCTTAAAAAGTTCTCTTTTCTTAATCAGTGTTAATACATACATCAAGTCTATACATAAACATACATTATAATCCCTATCAGCTTCTTCCAATTCTCAAGGAAGAGTCAACACCTTTACCAGCGGTGGCAAAAAGCTTGGCAATTTCCAACTGAGTGTTAGCTATAATCTCAGTTCTTTTGAGGTCCATTTCACCTCTCTTAGCTTCAGCTTCTATTCTCATTTTCTCTAACTCTCTCATTGTCTCCATTCTTGCTTGTTCTGACCTTACCACTACTTCTGCTAGCCATCGGATGCTGTCAGATATCTCCAATTCCTCCCTTCTTCTCTTCTTCTTTTTCTGATCCACTTTCATCTTCATCTTTTTGGATCCTAACCTCTCATTATCACTATGTAACAAGGCAGGAGTGCTACTATCTGTGTCAATAGCATTCTGTTCTGATACATGATCTGATAATTTTGCATCCAGTACACCTTCATTCTGATAAAATGCAAGACAATATGTACTTCAGAAAAAACGATTGGTCCCCGGCCCATTAATTTTGGGAAATATGATATAAGAGAAATTTCGTAGGGATCTCAACTTCACACATCATGGATGATCAGTCTTATAGACTGTTATAGCAATGTCGTGTTCATATGAAAAAGAAAATCTACATGGAATTCCTTGGTTAAAAATAAATGTGATTCTTCAGAAATTTTCCCAAAACGTAAGCTGTGTGTTATAGTTGTTGTGCAGTGAAGTCGATCATTTTTTTATATCATCAACTCTAGAGGAGTCTTCAATTGTTAAAAGTTACTAGCAGACAATCAAACCTACAATTCACTTTTGGTTCATGATTCATGATACATACCTTACAGCGAAGTTAGACTTCTCTCATTAAAAAAAACACCCACTGATTAAGTCTTCTCTATGCTCCCAAACTATATTAATTCCATATAGTATATAAAAAAGATAGAATCTTTTATCACTAACCTTCGCTCTCTTATCTACACCATTGGAGCCGTGCGAGTTCTGTGCGGTCCCACTGGCAGGAATTGGAGCAACCGGAACCTGAGTTGTCGCCGGTATTGTTGTCATCATCGGAGATGGCTCCACAAGCATCATCAGATGAGGGCTGTTGGAAGGCGGAAGAGAAGATTGTTGCTGTTGTGACTGTGGTGGTGGAGGGGCCGTTGAACTTCCCCGTAGCAGAAGATCAAGTCTTGGGTAGAGGGGCCAAGAGGAAGCATCAGCGGTTGCAGATTCTGATCTATACCTTTTTTTCATGGACTCAATCTTGTTCTTGCATTGAGTTTGTGTCTTGGATGACTTGGTGGAATTAGCTCTTGATGACACGTAACGTGCAACGTCTTCCCAGTCATGGCCTTTGAGCTTGGCTCTGTTTCTGAGTATCCATTTGTTTTCATAAGCTTCCAGCAAGGTTGACACAGCTCCTTCGCTCCATTCATCCCTTTTAAGCCTGTCACCACCACCACCAAGTCCAACGTTGGCAACAGCACCACCTCCAAGATGTTTTCTTGGAGAATCCTCTTTGATGGTAGTGTTATGGTTGGAGAGAAGAGATGGGGTGTCGTGGTTGGTCTCCTTATCCATCTCTCTACATGCTATAGAAATTTTTTACCATTGTTTACCAGTTCTGTGCACAACTTCACACAAGTATAAGCACAAACTCAGAAAAAGGCAGAGAGAGACGAGAGAGACCACTAGCGTTAGAGATGAAAAGGAAAGGGTAGAGTATTAGTGGCCAACCAAAGGAAGAGAAAGAACCACTAGCATTACACAGAAAGGGAGAGGCTTTAGGGGATAGTGGGCAACCATCCATGAAAGAGGTTCGCTTTGTCAAATGAGTTCATGATAGTAACCTCATAACTTTTCTTTTCTCACTCTTTGCACTTTTTGGGGTGGGGTTTATGTGATTTGTGGGTATGTTGGTTTCATTGCTATGGTTGGATTAGTTTGGCTGTTAGCGTTGTTATGAAGCCAACCCGAAAATCCACTGGCCTATAGCTAAGTCAGAGGGAGGAGAAGTGGGTCAGTCACGTGGGTCTGTCACCCACTCTTTAGCTGTGCTATATATCTCATCACCACAATCAGTAGCGCCATTTTCTACCACTACTAGCAAAATATGCTTAGGGTCTGCCCTTTTGGATCGTCTTTTCTCCTTTTCAGCTTTGCTTCTTTTGAAAGGCCGCCTTTTATTTGGTGGACTTTGTTATATGGTAATGGTCTTAGACATTCTTTTCATTTGCTTAACTTAGTACTTATTCTAGCTGCTTCTATTCTAATCCCAATCCAAGGTTATTAATTTAGTAGTTACGTTGTCGTATTCCATAAAAAGACTAGGAGACTAGTAAATGTCCATTGAAGAATCTTGATGAGCTCACTCTAATGAATTTTATATTCATAATTCACTAGATTTAACATCTTGGCCTTTCAATTCACGGAATCGCCCTCCTTTTATGTAAGATTTCTTATTAACTTGTTATTCTTCCATACTCCAGGTATAGTTCAATAAAACTGCAACAATTACATGTATCTGAAGTCAAACCAAACAAAAGCTAGCTGACAGGAAATCTGTCACAACATGTGTAGGGATTAGGGAACGTAAAACAAAACTACCTTCGACTGGACTGAATTTTACCACGTTGTAACGGACGTATGTTTTAAGTTAGTTTATATGGTCCAGAAGAGAGGCGTGAGGATTCTAATTCATCATGCCTTGATACTTTGCAATCTACTGTAGTTGACTCTTTCTTTCTTTAGTTGGTTAAATAGCAGCCTTGCACTCATTTGCTCGCAAGAAAGAACTGATCGCAAATTGGCATTGTTCACTTATGGTACTAAGATAAAAGGTCAGAATTCATCGTAGGAAACGAGACTTGGAGCATGCTCTAAATCTGCCGATTAGCTAGTTTTCACTTCCTTCACTTTTGGCTAATGGTTATTGACGGCCTAAAAGGTGCGGGCTCTATGCTTAGATTGTACGATATTAACAAAGAAAGGTAACAAATAAATCTGTGTAGTCTGTAGAGCTTGGAAAGTTAATAGCAACAAGGGTTGACACTCAAAGTTATCAAGTCGCTTTACGAGGAAGAATCATTGAATACGATGGAAAGCAAACAGACAACGCCATTAACGAGCATTTGAAAAGTGGTAGGAAAAGCGTAAAAGGTTACCGGTTTTTAAATTGAAGGCCTTATTCAAGATAGTGTCCTATCATTGTACGAGTATAATCCTCAAACGAATATTGTAAGTAACAGAAGGCATTGGCCTTCAAACCAGCACGTTTTCTTGATTAATCCTGTTATATGATGTATTTGGAGAAGCAGATAGTTGTTCTAATTACCATAGTGACTAGAAACCATGTATTGCAGCTAGAACGGTGAGAAGGGCATTTTAAATAAGAAAAGTTCTTCCTTTTGCAGTTGAAGTGGTCTTTTATTCGTCACTTGATGAGTAGTAATGTGAATGGGTTCCAATGTACGAGATCTTGTAGCCCTTTTGGTGATGTTTAGTTTTACCCAATCTGAGCGTCATCTTTGAAGTAATTTCATAGGTTAAAACTTAGAATCTTCAAGTTGCCAACCCTACCATTCATATCCTGACTTCGATCATTTAGTCGTACAGACATTTTGCTTTCCAGGTTGGAATGAATGCAGTTACTTGTGAGAGTCTATGTTGCTCTACAATGAATTCAAAAATCTTCATGGGTTGTGTATCCAAAGCTAGCAAAACTAAGTCAATCCTTAACCAAAGATATATATATTGTAGAGATTTGTGAAACTGTGACTCGGATGAGAAATGTTTCGCAGAGAATTGCAGATTTGATGCTCTATAGCATAATGCAACGCCAACAAAATGGATACGTTACATGCCACAACTATTCTTTTTGTTGGCTATGAGGAAAACACAATGACGCTGAAGGAAAGCACGATATCATAAGAAAGGAGATGGCAGATGCTTCACAGTGATGTTTAAGGTTATGGTTCTGGCAATAGAGCTGCAAGAGTTAAAAGTAGACAATATGGTAGGATCTGTACTTGTATCACATATCATTCAAATAAAATCATTGTCCACAAATGATGCCTTATTGGCTAAGTTAGGATGAGAGTTGCTAACTAAGCTATTGGATCCTGTTACCGGAAACCCAACCTCTCCAAAACGGAGTCAGAAAACGAAGACCATTGGGCCCTAGTCTCGATCCTCAAAGCTGAACCCGGGTGATTCGTCGGGACAAACAAAAGAAAGAAACTGCGGAAGCAAACATTCACGTCTTACCAGAACCA
>JAOSBM010000001.1:10772158-10792881 GCA_027568955.1 Erythroxylum tenue
AATGATTTATGAATTTTTGTATAAGGACTTGGATTATGGATTTTGCGTATGGAATTGGAATGTAAACTTGTGTATGATTATGTTATGTAGATGAGATGTTTGTGAATGTGCCTTGGGTAGATCTGATTATTTGTGTTTGGGATTCCGGACAGGAGGTCCGATGATTTGTGTTAATAGACCGAAAATATTGAAGTGTGTTTGAAACTATTTGCAGGTTTTTGGTATTCTTAAAATACAGCCGTTGTGCTGCCCAAAAATTTTTTAAAAAAAAAGGAATTTGAATTTGCTGGATTAGAAGATTGAAAAAAATAGATATACCGTTTTGGATTGGTTTAGACCGATTGTCTTATAGTTTCCAATGCGACACATTTGTTTGTAAAAAGGAAAGTTTGCGTTCTCGGATGTTAGAATTTGCCTTTTAAGTTTGCTTCGCTTCGTTTTGGTTTCTTTGATTCAGATTTGTGCTTCGCATTTGTTTTGGCCCACTTTTGGGTTTAGGATCCATTTCTTTGTTTCACTTTTCGTTTCCGTTTTCTGTTTTGAGTTTTCCGGTTGGGGTCCGGTTTCAAAAATCGGGTCCCAACATGAATGATGAAAAATCCTATCCGAAATCTCACCCTTGCATGACTGCTTGCTTGTTGTTTCTCCTCTTGCAATTGCCTTTTTATAGCATCAAAAATGTCTCCAAGTTCCACAGGTAACTAGATCTTACGATAGGCTTCCATTCTATCTCTTCTATTTTGAATGAATTTGGTGTAGAAAGCATCGGGTGAGTAAGTCTCCTTCTCCCCCTGATGCTGCTTTCATTTTTTCTTCTTATCTCCTGCATTTTTTTTCTATTCGAGGTTTTTCTCTGAGTTGTTGTTCTGTTGGCTGCTTCTTGGACTATTTTTGCTATACGTTATCGTTTTATTTTAATTATCTTTTGATGTTATGCTATCGTTTTATCTCTACTTCTAGAGTGTTCTCCTGTTACTGTGTCATTTTGCTAGTTTAATGGATGCTGTGTTTCTATTTGCTCTACTGCCATTTTGATCCTCCTATATGCTAGTATGTTGTGTCTACATTGCTTATTTTTGCACACGTTTTCTTTTCTTGCTTGTGTCAATTTGGCGTGGATCTTGACTATCGGCGTTGCTTCTTCTACATTTCCTTCGAGTTTTGGCTTTCTTTTTTCTCCTTTCTACATTGTCGTTTTTCTACTCTTGCTGATTATTCATTGGTTGTTGCTCATCTGCTAGCATTTTTCTCCTTGGCCACTGTCGTTTTGGTTCCTTTTGCTCCCAATTGCTGTGTGTTTTGTGTTTGGCTCTGGGTTGCTGCATTGTCGTTTCTTCCCTCTGGCTGTCCTATTTAGTTTCTTCTTTAAACTCCATCAAACCTAAAAAATATTTAATATAATTTAACACCTTTTAAGATAAAATATGAAACTAAACATTTTAAGTTATTAACAATAAAATACAATATTATTCGTCCAAATGTGTTATATAAATAATTTAAAACAATATCAAATATAAGTGTAAAATAGGTAATAATTTCTACTTATCGGTTCGATCTTCATTTTGATGGTTTACAAACTTCAACTTCTTTTTATCAACTTTATAAACTATCTACTTGAGTTTATGACTTCATTTGGTTATTATATTGCTTTTATGAAAACAATAAACTCATTAGTAATAATTATATTTTGTTGTCGTCAAAACATCAAATTGAATCTCCCTTAGTTCAACACCAAGTATAGTCATAAATAAAAGTGATAAAAAAAGTACACCATCCTTTGCTTTCACATTCATTTGGCCAAAAAAATATATTAATGAATTAATTGTAATAGCATAACAATTGTTTTTCGATTCGTGCCATTTGGTCACATAGACAATATTTATAAGTAGGCAATTCTACTTTATTTAAGTCTTTTAGATATACAATGTTTGTAAGTAGACAATTTTACTTTATGTAGGTCTTTTAAAAGACCTTGTTTGACTAACAAGTTTATTTGAATTTATCCAATGTTTCCAAATCTAGCATGTCACAAGGTAGTATATATTATACGAACTAGATGACATTATTAAACAAAAAGTATTTTTATTTATTTAATAAGTAACATCTAATACCATAAAATCATCCAACATAAAACCATGATGATTATACTTCTAAGAAAATTATCCTTTCCACCAATGTGAAAATTAATATCGAATTCAAGGCTAATAAGAAAAGATAAAAACAAGAATTATTCTTTGTGAGAGGTCTTTTACCTTTCTCATTTTTATTAGCCTTAGTATTTCTTAGGATCATAAGAATTATGAAAGGCTTTCTTTCCACTTTTCATTTAGACTTACCACAGTGCTTCCTCTTTCTTTATTATATTATTACTTTTTAAACTCCTTATAAGCATAACTTGGCATATATGCCTCATTATATGACTAGAATCCTCAAGATGTTTATTGATAGGTGCCTCATAGCATCGTGTATCATTTTGATATTCTTATTATAGGTTAACTGCATTATCATATGCTCCTAACTTAAAGGCATGGGATGTATAACATCTTACACTAGCTCTGTATGTCATAAGATATGAATAACATTCTTCAGTTTACTATGTTTGACATTAGCTTCATATGCATTAGTATTCATATTTTCATTTATAATTTATTTATTGATTATTTATGTAAATACATATAAATGCATATATGTCAAATATGAGTGAGTAATTATCATAGAGTCACTGAGTTACTAGTGTAAATATTACCACTTCGGACCATATGTGCTTGATATGGTCATAGTTCTTGAACTTTAGCTTGGCATCATCATCTATGTTATACAATCCAAGGAATTCTTCTTTTATACGAGTCATATGTCTCATAGTTTTCTAATGTTTTTCTAAAAGATTAGCATAATTTCACATAATGAGACAAGAGTTTTTTTTTTCCTCTTTTCAATACATATTGGATTTTCATACTCTAAATTTTTAAATTGCCACCATTAAAGTTTTCACCTCTATTAAATTCTACAAATAAATTCTTAAATGCAGTAGTCATTTAGTTAAACACATAGTTTTCATAATGACACATTTAATATGTACTTGTTGTCATTTTCAGTTAATTTGAAGGAATCCTCTAAATAGAAAATTTAATTATTTTCTTAATTACCTATGGAATAAAAAGGTCACTAAGTTTTCAATCAACATCCATAAAATATTTGATAAGCAATTAATCAATCTATTTAGAGTATTTGTTTACAAATATCTCAAGTATGATATGTATAACAAATGCATATAAAACAATCAAAAGTGAAATAACAATATATTTTAATAAACAATTATTATTCATGATTAATAGTTCTAAATATAGTTACTACTAACAACTAATGCTACATAAGGATCATTAAACATCAAATAAAAAGCGACTTAACACCTTTTAACTAAAATTATAAAATTTGATAAATCCTATAAGAATTGAGTCAATTAGGTCTTTAGAAAAATCATTAAAGTTCATGTGAGAACAATAGCTAAAGGACTTGATACTACCACTTAGATTTGGAGCCTACATGCTGATGCTCACAATTTCGATAGCCATACCAGTGATTGAATCGAAATATCTAAATTTTCTCTTGACATAGATATATATGTTGTATGTGTAAATCTTATATTTGTATTTGAAAATTTGCAGAATTCGTCTATAACAAAAAAAAAAGCTCTATAATATCCTTTGGCCATTAAACCTAATATCTCTAGGCAGTTCTTTTATCCTATGTTCATTTTAAAAAGTTTGCATTACCCAATAATATGTGTGCATATGATCTGATAGAGTGTTCCACACTTTGATCAACAAATCTCTATCCTGAGGCATGAGCATTTTGCAAAGTACTTCATATTTGCTCATAAGAGTGGAAGTCCTGGTTAACCAACAATGATGAGACTTTGTATCACATTATTCCCTAATATAAAATGTAACATTAGATCTGTGTCAACATTAATCTAATAGTTCCTTCATAAAATTCATATGATTTCGTTATGTTGGAGTTTGGATTAAAAATAAGGTTCTTCTTACAACCATTTTCATAAAATAAATTCAAGAAAACAAAAGTATTTAACACTTTTGAATAATAAGTTGAAATATGCCTCAGATTATTAAAGTCAAACACTTAGAAGAGAAAGAGAGAAAGAATTATTCCTTTCAAATCATTATACCTATATTTATTCAAATCAAATAAATAAAATATGGACAAATAGTTAAGAAAAAGAGAAAAGTTAAATAAATAAATCATTGGAAGAGAAATGTCCTCTAAACAAATCTTAAAATGTTTAAAAAATGAATTTATAAAAAAGAATAAATTGAAGAAAACATTTTCGAATAGGTTTATATCAAATTTATACAAATTGTAAAATGTAGACAAATGATAAAGAATTATGCCTTTAATAGTACAAGTTAAAGGTTCAATTCTCTAAAATAATACATGTTTTCGTTTGTTTGTAAATGGACCTTAACCAAAAATACGAGTTTAGTGCATCCTTGGGCTACCCTCTCAACCCATTAGGCCTAATCCAAAAATTGTAAGATCATAATTAATTGAGTAATATAAGGAAATTAATTACCAAAAGAAAATGTTTGTTCTTATTTTGAACCAAACATAAGTAATTTTAGTTTTAAATTTCACTAAGCACATTATCCAAACACTATTTCTTCTTCTACCGTTTAAAAAACAAAACAAAAAGAAATACACAGTTCTTCACTCCGCTTCTTTTTGCCCCAACCCCAACAGACCACCTTGGTGTTCATTGGCGACAGCTTGCCTTGCCCCCACTAACTCGTCCACAGACAAGTCACCAATCATTACCAACAATTACCGGCAGTGAGAAGGAGCGACAGGTGCTCTGGCAAGAATGTACGGCGGTTAAATCGGCATTACCACCAATCATCGCCACACTCTGGCAACATACCCTAGTGCATAGCCTGTCGCTCTTTCATCGCATGCCTAGAACAACTGGCTGCTTGCACAGCCCACCACTAACGGTGTTTCACGTTGTGACCATTTACACCAAACAAATTCAATGTTCAATGGATAATTTTCGTGAACAACCATTTCAAACAAACAAAGCACGAAAGAGCAAAGTCAATACAAATATTGTTTGTTGTGAGACAAAATAATAAATCAATACATATATTGGGATTTTATCCATCAAGCATATAATGAGACTTAATCCATCATCTACAGAACAGCACCATGCGTCTCATTCGTGTTCAGAACAATGGAACGTCATTTGGCAAGAGTTATTGAAACACTGTATAGACAATCAACACCTCCAAACTCCATAATCAATTTCAATATAGAAATTAGAAATCTGTTGTCCTCGTCTCCAAATTTACACAACAAACATCTTTGTTAAGAAGAAAATAAACAAAACTATTCTAGCTTACACACCCATCGTTTTAGCTTCCAAGCTCAGCATCCTTTTATGCATACATACGGTAGACTAGTTAGACATCAAGTCGAAAACTCTCCGCTCATTGATCCACTTTCAATCAGCTTCAATAAACCAACAGCTTTGCCCTTTCCTTTTGAGCTCCCTTTCTCTGAAACATCCCTAATTCCCTCCACAACCTCAACACCCACTTCTCTAATCTCTCGCGTCACTTTCTCCCCGCCACTTCGCGCCAAATTCAACAACGCCCCAATCGCATTCTCCTTTATTCTCCCGCTCGACCCCGTACTCACGTCCACTAAATCTATCAAAACCCTAATGCCCGAGAACTTCGCGAACTCCGCCTCGCTCTCTTCGCATCCCGCGATTTGCGCTATAACCGCCGTCGCATCCTCCACAATCCCTACTCGTCCGTCCTTCAATACGATCGAGAACAGCGCCGCAACCGCTCCGAGATCGATCAGCGTCGAACGGTTCAACGGATACAGCGCAATTCCAAAAATCGCTTTTAACGCGTCTTTGATGGACCTAGGCGGCGAATTAGGTTTCTTGATGATGTCTATAAGGGAATACACGATATCGCGCTTGGATCCGATGATGGGCCGGTAGGAATCAACGACGAGGAGGCTATGGAGGGTGGCCGCTGAGGACTGGACAGCGGAGGGGGAGGTAGAGGTGGCGTGATGGCGGAGGGCGTGGGACAGAGCATCGAGGAGGCCACGGGTGGACATGAGGGAGTCGCGGGAGGAGATGGAAAGGTTAAGGAGGGTGGCGGCGGCGTTGTCTTGGGCGTCGTGGGCGTCAGAGTAGAGGATCTCACCGAGATAGGGGATGGCTCCTGCGTCGGCGATGATGGGGCGGATGTCGGGATCGTGCTTGGTGAGGAGGCGAAGCTCGGCCAATGCCTCGACCCGGCTCTGCTCGGAGACGGAGCCGAGCTTGTTCACAAGTGACCGAGCTGTTCTTCGCTTCACTTCCATATATCAAAAGAACACCGAAATCCTCCTTCTGTAACTCTTTAATTGTCTTTATACACGCGAGAAACAAAAGTAGAACTCCGTACAAACAGAGATAAAGGAGAAGACAAAAGACTTTTATAGTCAGTTGAGACGAAATGGGACGTAACTTAGTTTTGACTAAATTAATTTATTTAACTCCTTTCCCATTGGACATAACGTGATATTACAAATGGCGAATTGAAAAGTATTAAAATTTAAAAAAACAATAGTAAAAGAGTATTTTCAACTCAAAGATCTTTTTTTTGAAAATATTTTCAACTCAAAGATTTTTCATAAAAATCTTAACTTATAACAATTATTATGTTTAAATTTTAAATTGAAAGAAATTTAATTTTTTAATTTCATCAAAAAATATATAATGTAACATTTTTAATGTCCGACTGATAAAGTGGAACAACTCTTTCAATGAAATTCCATAAATAACAACGAGATTAGGTGAGATGAGATCATTTGGTAGGCACGGAAGGTCTCGTCCTAAACTAGGCCTCCCACTACATTCCAACGATGATATTGATGACGAGTAGGAAAATGTGGGACTTATTATGGTACTTGATGTGGATGATGGATTTAAAGAAGAGGAAGATGGGTCACCTCACCTGGAGGGGACGGTCCAACTTCAGCATATTTTTTTAGAAGAAAACTAGTACGTAGATAGTCTCGTTCTTCTCGCTGGCATTTTAAATTCGGGCCTTCATATCTTTCAAAAGCCTTCTTCTGAAGTGAAGGAATTTCTCTGCCGAGATGCACACGACGTTCTATATCCTAGAGCGTTGATTTAGTTTTGTAGTGTCCTCTTGTAGACAAAAAAAAAAGAAGAGGAAGATTGGTATAAGTTGGATGAAGAGCTTAAGCAGTTATGAGAGGGAAATTTAAAAAATAGACGATGAGGAAATTGAGGAAGAGGGTTTTTAATAAGATGAGCAATTTACAATAGAACCTACATTTATTTATGGTGTTTGGGTCTGTTTATAGAAAAAAATGCTCTGCGAATGAAGGTTTGAAGAAGTTAAAGAAAAGGTAAAAACTTTAGGAAAGAGGTTGATTGGGATTAATTATGTGAACTTGGATTAGATGTAAAAAATGTGATAGTTGTTAAACATGGTTAGTGTGATTGTATCATTTTTTAATTTCTCAAATTAGGTTATATTAACTAAGATGACTTAATGATAATATTAGCTATTTCACTTATCATATAAATATTTATGAATTCCCATCCATGATCTTAGTGTCTCTATGCTTTTATCTTCTTCGGGTGATGACTTTTAGGAGGTATGTTATATATGTATTATTGTATACACCTATGTCTTATTTGAGAAAATGCTTAAACAAAACTTATAATTTGACCATTTTGATAAGTGAAATGTTTTTTTTCTTCATAAAGTTACTTCAAAAGATGTAAATAGGGATTGACATATATTCGGGCAGTACTTTTGAAGTAGTTGAATCACCAAAGGGCATTTTCAAGACTGAAAACAAAATCATAAACATAGGATAGTCAATGACCCAAGAGTGGAAGCAAACATCGATGAAGAAGTGAAATAATTAGGAGTAATTTTTGATGAAACAACATCATTAGTCACTCAAAAACTTATAAAATAACTATCATTAGTAGTAGGAGTACTAGTTATAGTTGCTATAAAAGACTAAGCAAATAAAGAAAGATTTAGGTTAAGCACCAAAGATAAGAAAGTAGATGCAATAGCAACTGAAGTAGAAGCACTTGTGGTCATAATCATTGAAAACAAAGGCAAAGTTAGTCTCATTGCAATCTTGTTTAAAAATGTGGCTCCATATGAAGAAGAAGAAGAACTGAAGCTCCCAATCGAGAGTCTTAAGGAGAAAGATTCTGTCAAAGGAGGAAATGAGGGTCTCCGTAACGTAGTGTATGGTTGTTGTCTCCATTAGTGAAGACAGATGACAAAACAAAAAAAAATATTGTCCCTCTGCGTGTTTGATTGCTGTCCCAAGTAATTTTTGTTATGTCCCTAGATGACAAAAAGATAAATTTTTGTTCCTTCTAAAACTGAAGGGTAAAATTTCTTATCTCCGTCTCCGAAACAAAACACATAAACAACTTCTAAAAATACCCCTATTCCCACATAAGCAAATTTTTTATTCTTAATTATATTATTAAACTCATCATCATCATCATCATCATCATCATCATCATCATCATCATCATCATCATCATCATCATCATTATTATTATTATTATTATTATTAATTTTACTATACGAGATTAATTATCTTATATTATTATTATTATTATTATTATACGAAATTATTTTTTTATTGCTATTGTTGTTATTATTATTATTTGTTAAATTTTTTACTAATACAAATTATTTATTTTAAAATAATCAATGAATTACATATTTTCAATCATATTATACTGTAGGGGTACTTTAGTCGTTGACACTGTTTTTTATGTTCTGTCAACTGCAACCAAACACATTTTTGTCTCAAGACAAATAAAATTTTATCTGTTTTGTCCATCACAACCAAACACCTCACTGTCTCCAATTTTTGTTTTGTTTTGTCTTCAAATTTTTGTTTCATTCCGTCTTTACACATGGGAGATAGTAACCATATGCAGCGTAAGGCAGCCTGATCTTCTGTACCCCCTACTCAGTGCCCTCTGTCCCCCTTAGTTCTCAACCATCCAATTTATTATATCGGATGGTTGAGATCAAAGGGGTACTGGATAGGTACAGAGTAGGGGTACAGATCCTCCAATTGGAATGTCTAGTTAGTCATGTGGTTTCCATTAAAAAATTTTAAAAAATGTTAAGATGTACGTTTTTACAAAACTCAAACAAAATTTATGTATTATCCAATGTTGTGAGAAGAAGCATTATCCTAATGAAGGTGCTCACACTATTTTTCTCAATTATATATAACAATGAGTTATTTTCTATATAACAAGAAGAAATTATAAGCCCTTCACTCTTCACTCTTCTTCATCTTCATTTCCTTTCTTGAATGGGCAAATATGTTGAAATTTATATTAGTTAATGTTGTTGATTATATAATAACATGTAATGGAACTAATTTTGTTACACAAACAACCATAAAGTTCGAATAAAAATGTTCTTAACATTTACAAAGTCATAAAAGCCAATGTACACTAAATTGTAAAAGTTAATGCTCTTGGCATTTGTAATATTGTCTTGGAATTTCAAAATAGACAAAAACAAAAGAGAATTTCAATTCAATGATTCTTTATAGTAGTCCTAGATGCTTTTGATCTTGTTATTCTCACCCTTGTATTTATTTCATCTTAAGAAAAATAGAAATAAATAATCAAAAGTTATGCTAGTAAACGAATTAAATTTAAAACTTAAAATTTTTGTGATTTTTTTGTACCTGTTATTGAGTTAGTACTCATCTTATTAATGGTGTTTGAGGTTCATCACCTCACAAAGTCTCATATCCACAAACTTATTAGTGATATTACACTTGAATGAAGTTTTGAAATTTTATGATCATTTTTTAATTGGAATTCTTAGTAAATCCCTATGATTATTTTCTAATTCCTCTTTTGACTCCTTTAATTAAAAAATAAGTCAAGTTCATTAAATGAATTACTATATTTCTATAATAGTCTCTCCAATTTAGGTCCCTTATGATTCCTCTTTCTTTAATTAGCAAACACATGTTTTGCATAAAAATTAATTTTTACCTTTAGGAATTGCTTACTAAGTGCCTTTATAAGACCTTATCCATATATTCAGTTGACAAAAATTAGTAAATAACTAATATAAGTAAATTCTCGTTATGTAACCTTTTATTGATAAGAAATTTTTATCCATCCACTTCTATATTTTAGATCCAAACCTTTCTCTAATAACTCTAAAATCCAACTCTTTAAGTGTATGTTAACTCAGTATGAACCATAACCCATGCTATAAAAATCATCTAATTATTTTCATCTTTTCTATTAATGTTAATATCTCACTTTTAATAACACCTTTAAGAAAGTAACCATCTAGTCTTAACAATCTCCTCTAAACAACAAAATACCCCTTCTTTCAATATTCAAATATGCATATATCCTATCAAATGGACATAAATTCTCTCCCAATGATGGCGTTTTTATAACCAATTTGCCTCTTTTACCGAGATTTGACCTTAATAGTTCCTCTATATAATCCCATACTCTTACTCATACTTACATTTCCTCTATTGCAAACTTTTTTCCTAGATAGTATACCCTACATGAACTCTGAAATCTTACTTAGCAAACTTCCTCAAGTATGTTATCTCCATTGCAGCTTATCTTGGGAGGTTATCGAACTCATTTTTAGCAAGATATTTTGTATCCACAATTTGTTTTAAAAAATGATTATATGTTTACTTTTGGTCAAAAAGTCTAAACTGCATACATATGTGTGAAATCAAATTTATGTGATTAGTAAATTCACAATGCTAGAAAATACATAATAACAAAAAAGAGTGTAAATAATCAACTAAAACTTATGTAGATATCTTATAAATTTAATTAAAATGCACTATTTGTTGTACTTTCTCACATATTTGGCTCTAACAAATTTTTTGTGTTCTTAGTAAACATAAACTCCCTTCTTTTATCAACAACAAGCTTGTGAAGTACTTCTTTAAATTGGTTAGAATTGTCAAATAGCAAACCATTCTCAATCTTAATGTTTTTCTTATAAGGGTTGAATATAGAAAATTATGACTTATATCTTACACTTTCATTAATATTTAAACCATATTCCTCTTTAGAACTACAAATATTATCTAAGTCAAAATAAAATGTCAGATTTGAATCTTTTATATAATCTCCATAATTTGCTTTAATGTTTTCTTTAAATATTCTTTTTTTTAGTTGTCCTCTTTTAAAGAAAATTCCTAACATCAATAAATACATTCTCTTCTTACTCAATTGGATCAAATTTGGTAACTTACAATCATAACTTCTTTTGTGTAATCCTTTACACCTTCATTTATAGACTGTACGACAGTAGATTGAGTGAAATTTATAGGAATATTTGTAATCCTAGTAATATTTTCAACATCAACAATAGTTTCAAACCATTCAATATCAATTTCAGTATTATAATTTGGTCTAAATATGACAAGTTGAATCCATGGTCAACATAGATATTTATCACCTTATACTCTATAATAATCTTACATATTTCCATCATACAAGCATCACTCCTTTTAACCTTTATTAGACCATTTTTTATACTACCACCTTACACCCTCTACGGGAACTTATTTCCTTTAGATCCTTTAACGTCTTCCATAAGCATCCTCTCAAGATCTTATTAAGAAAATTCATCAGTTTCAATACCTAACTTTTAACATCTTTGCCAGCATTTTCAATATCTTCCTTATAGACAAACTTTTGTTGAGTTCTTCTCAATGCAACAGTGAACAATTACGCAATTATGAACAGGGCAGGACAAAATTTGGGAATTCGTATTTCTATTTGAAGGAAATACACATTTTCTTGGAAGGGAAAAACAACAGAGCCAATGATTAGAGAAAAGGTGAGAGAAAGGGAATATTTTGCATAACAATTTTCATAACTGATTCCCATATTATTGCGCCCTATAAGGGCTACGTTCCCTCACTCCTGTGCACAACGATATTCTCCTGGCATGTCATCAGTTGAGGTGGCGTAGAGGACGTAGTCAGCTAACCATTTGGACTTAGACCTGGGTCGTTGGCTCCTCCGCACGACATTGGGCTGCTGATCCACAGTGGCCATCACAACATTGCCATCCCCATCAGCAGTAACCTCGTCCTCAAGGTTTAGGTGAGGATAGGCTTCTAGGATCTTGGCTTTGTCTTCCTAAGTGGACTCCTCCAAGGGCAGACCCTCCTACTGCACTTACCACTGTTCGATCAAGAAGTTAGCGCGCTGCACTGTGCGCTTTGCTAAGATAGCCTGAGGCTATAATGAAACCGAATAAGTAGAATCAACCAAGTCCAATGGAGTGACTTGCTGACCCGGTTTGCCCACCCACTTTTCAGAAGTGAAACATGGAACACCGGGTGAATGTGAGCGGAATCCGGAAGCTCGAGCTTGTAAAAAACTTCCCCAACCCGTTGGATGAATTTATAGGGGCCAAAATAAGGCCGACCGAGCTTGCTATGGCGTTGCAAGCAGACAGAGTGCTGGTGGAACGACTTAAGCTTGATATAAACCCATTCACCCACAGCAAAACTACTTCACGATGGCTCTTATCAACAAATAACTTCATTCTAGCTTGAGCCTTTAAGAGATTACCTTTAAGTAAGGAGAGGACATGGTCACGGTCGAGCATTTGGCTTTCCATGACAGCATTGCCACTGGAGCCTTTGATATAGTGGGAGATGGTCGGTGGTGGACGACCATAGAGGATCTCGAAGGGAGTCATTTGCGCGACAGTTTGGTAAGCAACATTGTACCAAAACTCGCCCCACGGAAGGAGTTGCATTCAAGAAGAGGGGTGGTCGGAGACAAAGCAACGCAAGTATATCTTGACACATTTGTTAAGGGCCTCGGTCTGACCGTCAGACTGTGGGTGGTAAGCGGTGTTCATGCTTAAGGTGGTGCCCTGGAGACGGTGAACTTCCTTCCAAAAGTCACTTAAGAAACAGGCATCGCGATCGGTGACAATATCGACTGGGATGCCATAAAGTCGGACCACTTCTTGCACAAACACTTGGGCCACGGTAACACTTGAGAAATTAAGGGGTAAATCGATGAAATGATCGTATTTCGACAGCCGATCAACCACGACCATGAGGACTATTTTACCTTTGGAGCTGGGCAAGCCCATAATGAAGTCCAGTGAGATGGCTTTGAAAACCAAATTTGGAATGGGAAGGGGCTGAAGTAAACCCCCGGGGCTAAGAGTCAACGCTTTCATCTGTTGACAAACCTGACACTCAGTGACAAACTATCGGACATCTTTCCGCATAGATTTTAAATAAAAATTGGAAGATAAGTGGTGGAAGGTTCTTGTGATGCCAGCGTGGCCACCAATGGGTGAGGCATGAAATTTAGTGAGGAGCTGTAGGCGCAGAGGGGAATCCGAGGGTAGCACTACGTGACCCCGAAAGAAAAGTAACCCATCTTTAAAGGTGAAACCGGGTAAGTAGTGAGGATCTTGGGCCAATCGTTGCTACAAGTGAAGCAACTTAGGATGCTGAGCAGTGGCAGCGCGAATGTCATCAACGATGTCAACTTGAGAGAGGGCAAAAAAGCTAGAGGCCGGTACTCTAGAAAGGGCATCCGTGGTGCTATTCTATTTGCCAGGGCAATAAATAATGTTGAAATCTTATCCAACAAGTTTACCGAGCCATTTGTGCTAATCGGGAGTTTGAATGACTTGTTCAGTTAGGTTTTTAAGGGGTTACTGGTCGCTGAGGATAGTAAACTTATGACCGAGTAGGTATTGTCGCCACTTGGATACGGCTTGAGTAATGGCAAACATTTCCCGTTGATAGGTGGAGGCCTGTTGCATACGGGGGTTGAGTTTCTGGCTAAAGTAGGCTATTAGGTGCTTGGTTTGGGACAAGACTTCGCAGATCCTGGAACCGGATGCATCGGTTTCAATAGTGAAGGGTAGCGAGAAATCCAATAGGTGTAACACTGGGGCATTATTGAGCAGATCCTTCAACTGAACGAAGGTAGCAGCTGAAGCATCAGACCAATGAAAGTTGTCTTTGCGTAACAAGTCAGAGAGAGGACCGACAATGGAGGCAAAATTTGAATGAAGCGCCGGTAGTACCCCGCGAGACCCAAAAAACTGCAAACTTCTCTAATGTTTTTCGGGATAGGTTACTTGCGAATGGCAAGTATTTTGTCAGGATCCACCATGACACCCTCCTGGGCAATAATGTGACCGAGATACCCAATGGAAGTGGCCCCAAAAATACATTTACTGCGTTTAGCAGCTAAGCTGTGGGCTCGCAACAAGGATAGAACCTGCCAAAAGGTGATCCAAATGAGCCTACTAATCGGTGCTGTAGACAAGGATATCGTCAAAGAAGACTAAGACAAACTTGCGCAAGAAGGGCCGAAAAATGTCGGACATTAACGATTGGAAGGTCGACTGAGAATTTGAAAGACCAAAAGGCATTACGAGGAACTCGTAATGTCCGTTGTGTGTCCGAAAGACAGTCTTGGCTTCATCGCCGGTGCGAATATGAACCTGATGAAACCCGACCAATAAGTCTAACTTTGAAAAATACTTGGCCCCAAACAATTTGTCGAAAAGTTCATCGATAGAAGGTATCAAAAATCGGTCACGGACAGTGATGGCATTTAAAGCCCAGTAATTGACACAGAACTGCCAAGTACCGTCTTTCTTGCGAACAAGCAGGATCGGGGAAGAGATGGGCTTGTACTCGGCTGGATAATGCCCTCAGCTAACATATTAGACACAAGCTTTTCCATTTCCCATTTCTGGAGGTGGGGATAGCGATACAGTTTGACATTCACCGTTGCGGAACTCGGAAGAAGGTGTATGGCGTGGTCTCAAGGGCGTTGTGGTGGAAGGCCATGAGCTTTGGTAAACACAATAGACAATTCGCCTAACAAGGCATCAATTTCAGCACATGAAGTAGTAGTAGTAGAGCAGTCATCAGAGACAAAGTCAAGCTGAAAGAACTCAGAAATAGCTCCAATACGAGACAAATGCCTTAAGCAATTAAACTGGACTTGTTGGACCCTAAAATTTTCTTCGAAGTTATAACTATCATATGTGAAATGCTAGAAGTTAAAAGTTGGAAAATGTAGTTGGAACATGTTTATTAAGCATGCTTTGGTGTTTTAGCCACAAATTTTTCTCTAGTTATTGAAATGAGATGATTCTTGATTTGGATTAAACTAGAGAAATAGGGCTATAAATTATCTGATGAAATCGAGTTCTAATTCAGTCTGTAAGAATTTCAATTTTTGGATAGAAGTTGAGTACATAATATTGTTTCCGTATAAGAATAGTTCAGAAATGTTTGGGTTATAACGTTCAGATTTTCAAACCAAATTGAATGATTTTGGTGTCATTAGAAAATTAAGACAATGAGGAACATTTTTCTAGAAGGAAGTGTTGGCAAATTCCTTCAATTTTTCCATGATCATTAGTTAAGAAGTTAGAAGTATAAGATGTTAGTTTTAATATACATAAGGGGCAAAATGGGAAGGACAAGCTTAATGAGGGGGAAAAATTGGAAAAAAAAAAGGCTAAATAAATGGTCTTGAATAGAAGGGAAGTGTCATGAGAGGCCAAAAGAGAGAAGAAAATCGTGAAATAGAAGAAGAGAAAAGGAGAGAGACGTGGAGAGAAGAAAAGAAGAAGGAAAGAAGAAGAAGAAGAAGGATGAAGATTTGTTAAAGGTAAGCTCCATGCTATTTTCCTCTTGTTTGGTTTGAAAAAGGAAATAGAAAAGATGGGTTTTGTGTTGGGAATGAATGGAGAAAGAAGATGGTTTAAGGAAAACCATTTGATTTTTAGGGTTTCTAAGCTAGGTTTTGGTTTTTCTAACCTAGATGAACTATGGGTAGGTTAGGTTTGAGATTGATTTTTGTTGATTTCATTGGTTGTGATTTTTGAAGTTTTAGGGTTTTATTGAATTAGAATTGAAAATGAGAAATTGTTTGTTTTAGGAAATCAAAAAAACCCTATTCAAAAGCAAGAGGAAGGGCACCATTGAAATTGGATTTTGAAGTTATAAGGTGGGTAATATCTTTATGGTTGTTGTGTGATGGGCAAATGCCCTATTTGTATGATTATGCTTAGATTTCGTGAATTTGAATTTTTTGTGATTGTATGAAAAACATATGATGATTCATTATCATGTCATGTCATGAAAGACGAATGACTTTTTGTATGATGAATTATGACCATATTATACCTTGAAAAAGGTTATGACATTTTGAATTGAATTATGAGCATGATAATGCTATGCCTTGTATTATGACATTTTGATTAAATGGAAAGAAGAAAAATCATGAGAAAATGAATTTAAGATTGATTGAATTGAGCATAAGACTTGATTATGTGCTTTGTTTGGGCGAGAGAGGAACTGTTTCGTAGTCACGTGCACGTCGACGTAAAACCTTCTCCTGGCTGTCCGCTTGTGGCCCACGAGATCTAAAAAATGGACTCATTTTGTTCACAGTGTAAACTTCGGTTTCTCCGTTTTATTCCACGGAACCCTTGAGCCAATTGTATGTGCATTTGCATTTTGATGTGCTAAGCTATGCTTTGAATTGAATTCCATCCAATATGTCATATGTGATGATGTTTTGAACTATGAAATGTGAATTGAAATTGTAAGTGCTGAGCTTTCATTGCGAAGTGTATGCCTATATGAATGCTTATATATATATATATATATATATATATATATATATATTTGATTGTGTGGCTCATCGCCAATGGCTATAAATATATTAGCCACTGAGCTGTGTAGCTCAACCCAATATTTTTCCCACTCCTCAGGTGCAGAACGAGAAGATTTGCAATCCTTGCAAGGCAATTGGACAAACTTCGAGATAGTTAACTTTTGTACTAAGCTAGTTCGAACACTTTTGTATAGCTTATTAAGCATGCCAAACATTGAGCATCCATTTGTATTTGTTTTCAGTTTGTGATGTATATATTGATATGTAAATAACGTTTATTCAAATATCTACTTTGCTTAGTAATGAGAATGTGAATTTGAGGATTTCATTTTGTGTATGATGATGCCATTTTAAAGGTTGAGTATGATGACAGTGAAAGCGGATTGTATGTATGCATATGCTTCTTTGTTGAAATTGCAAATTCTTGTTTGTTTTAGAATAACAAGTTAGAAAGGTTTTGTGGGATGAATCATTTGAGGTGGGATTTAAGAGTTTAATGAAAAGTATTTAGTGGTGGAATTGATACGAAGAGATTTTACATTTTACAAGTTCATAGGTGTAGAAATTGTGTACAGAATTCATGGGAAAATCTGGATTAATATAGGCTGATTGGACAAAGTGATCTTCATGAGAGTTGTAGCTTATCCTCTTAGCTTTCCAACGCCATAAAGTATGCGATTTTTAGATGTCGGAGTTAAGAGATATGATTGTTACAAGTTATGATGTTGCATAGGAGTTGTGTAAGGGACAACTATGATGAATAATAGAAAATTATGGTTTTGATGAACCAAATAAGTTGAGAATTGAGAATGTTGTGAGATAAATTTGGTGTTTGAGTGTTATGAAGTGATTTGGCACTAGAAGAGTTGAATTTGGGAAGATATTGAGTGAATATAAAGTTAGATTGGTTGTAGGAAGCATTAGAGGAGCTTTGGAGGGGTTTGGGGAACCCCTATGTTTGTTAGACAGACATTAGGTACGTTTAATGGACCTTCTCGGGTTAAAAATGACCCCCAGCCTCACCAATAGACCTTCTCGGGCCAATTTTGGCTCCTAACTCCGATACATGTCCGTTAAACGGACATTCACGGGATAGCTTCATGAAATCGCAATTTTTGACCCTTTTAAAGGTCGAATCTTGCTTTGTGGTCTTCATAAAAGTTGTAGATCTTGAAGTCCTCTTTCCAATGGTCTAAGAACGAAATCAATCTGACATATATATTGAAAGTTAAGGCAATCGCGCTACGATAGGTACAAATTGATTGAGAATATAAACATGTTGGACTCTTTTGGTCATAACTTCCTCATCCGACCTTCAAATGAAGTGATTCTTGAAGAAATGGATTCCTAAGGCATATTTTTATCTCTCCATGAAAATTGGTATCTTTTGGAGTTGTTTTGAAAAATTTTGATGGAAAGAGAATGAGGGATCGGTTGGGAGAACATGATTGGGGTGTGAACACCCTTTTAGCTTTTTAAGCATATCTTGATCTATAGAGCTCCGATTAAGATGGTTCTTGATTCAAAAGAAACTAGAGACTTAGAGCTATGATTTCTTTGAAGAAGTCAAATTAAAATTCAGATTTGAAGATTTCCAATTCTGCTTTTCACAAATAGGAGAAATAAGTTTGAGTATGGTGACTGAATTGTGTGGGCACACCATTGAACATATTGTGAGGTAATTTTTGCGATGTTATGAGAATAAAGATGAACCGATGATGGTTAAAGAGACTCCATGGAGATAACCCTATAAGAAAATACGCTCACGTCTTATGTTTATGATATTCGGATCGATCGTTGGGCTTCAGAAATAGGGCCCAACAGGACTGGTTGAGCACTGACTGCATTGTCCCCATACCATGTTACCTTGTTACCCTAATATTGAAATTCGAACACCGATGTCACGTAGTCGGCCACAACCGAACCCAACTGTGCAAGCCAATCAACACCCAAGACCATGTCCCATCCTTGGATTGGGAGCACGTAGAAATCAATCAAAAGTTCGTGCCCTTGAATCACCAAAGGAAACTTGAAACGACGCCAATACTAGTTAAACGCTCGTCTTTTCCCACAATAACGGAGAAACTCGGGATGGCAGTAATGGGATGGTGGAGGAAATGAGCAACACGGGTCTGCACAAAATTGTGCTTACTACCCCCGTCGAGAAGGACTTAGATCGGTTTGCCAAAAATGGTACCCTAAAATCGGAGAGTCTACGCGGAGCAACCCCCAGCTAGCGTGTTATAAGAAATACTGGATTGTAATTGAGACGCCGGGTCAATAGGGGCTGAAGGAGGCGGAAAAAGGAGGGGCTCAGTCGGATCTGGTGGGTCGGGTTCACCGTCGAAAAGCAAGAGATGGGGCTTGGATTTACACTTATGGTCCCAAGTATACTTCTCGTCGCAATGGTAACAGAGGCCTTTGACACGGCGGGATGCTACTTTTGACGGGGATAAACGGTGGCATGGAACTCGAGTGCCACCTAGCAGAGTCGTCGTAGGTGTGGTGGATGGTGGTGGAGAAAATGGAGTGTGTTTCGGGGGTAAGGTGGTTGGGAGAAGACGCTTTGTTGCGCCCAAAGAGGGTTTGGATAGGCCTTTCTTAAATTGGATTCGCTGCTCATGGATCTGGGCAAGGGTTATGGCCTCCTCCAAAGTCCTGGGTCGATGCACAAGCATAGAATGCTTGAGGTCACCACGAAGACCGGAAATGAAACAGTGGACTAGGAATTGAGCCGGCAAGGGAACTGTCCTGCTTGTGATGGACTCAAACTGGGCTCGATAGTCACTGACGGAGGAGGTCTATTGGAGCTTGGCTAAAACACCCTCGGGCTGTCAGAGTTCTTGTGGTAGGAAGCGCAACAAGAGAGCAGCGGTGAAGGCGGTCCCATCGATAAATTGGCGATTTCGGTGCATCCAGTCGACAGCGGCGTCGTCGAAATAAAAAGAAGAAATGGTCACACTGTCTTTGGTTTGGATGTTATAGAAATTGAAATAACAATTGGCCTAGAGTACCCACCGGTAGGGAATGAGGCTGGCAAAGCGTGCCATCTGCACTAGAGCTAGTTTGTGGTGGCCCAATGGGTGCGAACCAGAGGAAGAAGGAGAAGCACCGTGAAACCCAGGGGATTGAACTGGCTATGGGTGGGTTGACAGACGTTGCAAAACTTCCTGCAGGAGCTTCGTTTGGTCCGCCAAAGTGGATGTAATGGAATCAACATCATGGCGAAGAACCGATTGAGACTCGGAGAGAGCTTTGACGTTATCATCAAAAACATGGAAGCGGGTTTGATGCTCTGCCATCTGAGCAGAGGTTCAATGAAAGCACCAAATGTTGAGTTCTTCTCAATGCAACAGTGAACAATTATGCAATTATGAATAGGGCAGGACAAAATTTGGGAATTCGTATTTGTATTTGAAGGAAATACACGTTTTCTTGGAAGGGAAAAACAACAAAACCAATGATTACAGAAAAGGTGAGAGAAAGGGAAGATTCTGCATAACAATTTTCATAACTGATTCCTGTACTATTGTGCCCTATATGGGCTACGTTCCCTCACTCTTGTGCACAACGATATTCTCCTGGCATGTCATCAGCTGAGGTGGCGCAGAGGGCGTAGTCAGCTAACCATTTGGACTTAGACTTGGTGTTAGACCCCGATCCCTTTTTCCTTATTAAATAGGTTTGTTTCAATTATTGGCAATTTAAATACCTACAGCATAATTCCATTACCGAAGTCACCGACATATCCATAAATACTGAATTCATGTCTAACATATCGGACCACAAAATTCTTGTTTCCAATTAGCCACAGTTTCCTATTGATTAGAATACTTATTAAGTGAAGGAATTGAGGTCAATTAGAATTTTAATTTTTGGTATTAGATTTGAAAAGAATAAGAAATGGTTAAATTAG
>JAOSBM010000001.1:10822698-10842299 GCA_027568955.1 Erythroxylum tenue
GCATTAAAAAAGAAATAAATATTATAAACCAATAATTTTGATGAATTTGGCTTATTAATTAAGTGAACATGTTCTTCACAACAATTCTATAAATGCGAAAGTTTTGATGAAAGAAAAGAAGGGGATTTTGCAAAGTTTAAAAAATTAGACCAGACCAGACCGGACCGTTCGGTCCGATCGAAAAAAGATTGAACCGGACGGTTTTTATGCAGAGAGGTTATTAGGTAAAACCGAACCGGACTACTGGGCGGTTCAAACTTTTTCTAGTCGGACCGGATGAACCGGTCCGATTTTTAAAACCTTGAGGATATGCTCTCGATATTTCAGAGTTTCGTTTCCCCGCCAAGTTATTTACGATTAATGTATCTCCATTTTGACCCCGAAAAAAAAAATGCTCTTCTCTTCGCAATAAGACGTAAGAAAATTGGAAACTATTGGCACGTCTGCATCTTGGATGCAAATATCTCTGGATAAGTTTTACTGTTCTTGGTTCTGTTGTTACAATTCTGATCTCAACTTACGTTTGCCTGCAAATTGGAGACACGTTAAGCCATGAAGGACAAGAAATACGAGGAAATATAGGAAGGGCCCATCAGTTTTACAATCGTGACTGCCTTCTGTGTGTATATAAAATAAACACGTAGCTATAACAACTCAATCTCGAGTCATTTATGAAACATGAGAATAAGTGTATATAGATTAGTTGCATGACTCCCTAGATTGCCACAAAGACATTTTCTTTTGTGTGTGTAATTAAGAGTTTGGTAAAAAGGACAGAAATGAAGATCAACATGTAAACTATGAATGAGCCATTTTCCGAGAAACAAGGCTATCCATCATTGGCTTACTTCTCTTGCATACCTGTCGCACCTCATTGGCCACCACTTAATAGAAAGAAAATAGAAAAGAAAAAAAATGAAAACTCTTTCAGACACACAGAAAAGAGAGAAGGAACATAGAATCAAGATCAAGAAGGGTTAGAGAGACAGATTGTCAGGTATTGAGAGTTACCATCACCCCTGTAGAATCTGTCAAAATCCCATTTATGCAATCTCTTTCAGCTTCTTGGGAAACAACCTTGAACCATATCATTCTTAATTACCAGCAGAACCTGAACATCTTTGATATATACTTACCAGTTCGATCAATATGGATGCAGCAAAAAGGGCCATGTGTCTAGATGATCCGATTAACCCTCTCATTACAACCACCCTGCAGGCTTCGAGCATTCTTGTCCTATCCCACTTTTTTCACCTTCTCTTGAAGCCCATTGGACAACCTGGACCTATAGCTCAGATCATGGTAAGTTTAGCATTTCCTGTATATATTATTTATAACTATTGGTGTCGGCTCCTGATGCATTCATATATGTTGCCCAACCTACATATGTATCTATTCCATTTAGATTGGTAGTAGAAGAATGAAAGTTCCAGCTGCCATCTTTTTCTCCTTTCCTGGAGTTCATTTTTCCAATTGTAGGCTTGCATTGGACTGTAAATTTGTGTGCCAACTTACGCAGATGACATGATTTCTTATTTACCAGGCCGGAGTTGTATTAAGTCCAACCTTGTTGTCCCGCATCCACAAAGTGAAGGAATTCTTCCTCCAATCTTCTTCAGCAGAATATTATGAAGTGTTTTCGTCAGTTTCTGCCATACTTTTTATCTTCCTGATCGGGCTTGAGACAGATATTCCTTACATAAAGAGGAACTTGCATAGGTCAAGCATTGTTGCTCTTGGTGGGGTGACCGTTTGTGGGATATTCGGGCTTGCAATCTCTTCCTTTATCATCCAATTGTTGAAAGTTCAACATGACAAGCTCACTTTAGTCTATGTTATCATGATAACTCTAGCCAACACAGCCTCTCCCGTGGTGATTCGGTTGGCAGTAGAGCTGAAATTTGCGACCTCGGACGTGGGAAGATTGGGAGTATCAGCTTCTTTGATCAGTGAGATGTCCTGTGTACTGTGGTTCTCTCTATATTTCGCTTTTAAGTCATGGAAAATGTTCGGAAAAGGGATTCTTTTCCTGCTTATGACTGTGGCACTTATCTTTCTGAACAAGTATCTCAACTCTTGGTGCAACCAGCGAAACCAAACCCAAAAATATGTCACCAACGCAGAGGTCTTAGTCATCTTGTTTCTTCTTATAGCCCTAGCATTTTTCATAGAAAAGTATGAATACAACAGTATGATTTCTTGTTTCTTCGTCGGCTTGATGTTCCCTAGGGAAGGCAAAACTACCCGGACATTGTTGCGAAAACTCAATTATGCTGTTCACAACTTCATCCTCCCAATATACTTTGGTTATGTAGGATTTCAGCTCAATTTAAACTATCTCAACAGTTACAGGAACATAATTGTGGCTGGACTCATGATATTTTTGAGCTTTGGGGGTAAGATAATTGGCGTGGTTGCTGCTTGTCATCACCTAAAGATTCCTAAAGTTGAGGCCGTTTTCCTAGGCCTTTTACTATGTGTGAAAGGGCATGCTGAACTTTTACTCATTCAGACGATACCAATTAGCATTGTGAGTTTCTCCAAACCTATTCATAATAAATGACTAAGGTTCTAAAGGCAGGATGGACCTATTCTAGCCATCTGAGTTGCCAATGCATATAAGTAAATATTGTTTTTCCGTAATGAGCTGATATCACGTTTGCTTTGTCTAATAGTTGAAGAATATCTGGAGTCAAAATGCACGCAATTTGGTGGTAGTAGTGGTAGTGCTTGACACAATTATCGCGGGACCAGCAGTGGCTGTCATACTAAGGAAAAAGGAAAAGTTCTTTTCTCACAAAACTATCCCACTTGAGTTGCATGATCCAGAGAGTGAACTTCGATTGATGTCCTGCGTCTATGGCTCTCGCCACATATCATCAAAAATAGGACTAATCATGGCGTTGAGTGGATTTCTGAAAGCACCCAGCACAGCGTTCTTGATGCACCTAGTTGAGCTCCCAAAGAAACGCCACAAAAAGAATCTGATGTACCATCAGCTGAAAGATGGAGACCAGTACAGTGATGAGGAAGACTATGGTGGGAATGATGTGCTGGAAATCAATGATGCTGTGGATGCTAATAACATGGACAAAGAACTTTTCGTCCACCAACTAAAGGTTGTTTCGTCCTCTGCGAAAATGTACGAGGATGTCTGTGAGTTTGTCGAGGACTTGCGACTGTCCATAGTAATAATCACATTTCACAAGCACCAGCGTCTTGATAAGAAGATGGAGAGTGGCAAGGAGGTCATGAGAAGCACCAATCAAAAGGTTCTCTTCCATGCCCGTTGCTCGGTAGGAATCTTTGTCGACAGAGGGCAGACAGGATTTCAGCAACCAAGACCTGAAGTAGTGCAACATGTTGCGGCATTGTTCTTTGGAGGACCTGATGATCGGGAAGCATTGGCATGTAGCAGAAGGATTGCTTTCCATCCATATATCAAATTGACAGTCATCCGCTTTCTAACATCATCATCGGCAGAAAACAATGAACAGAAGGATTGCATTGATGACACAACTCACAATAATGATGAAGTGGTAATGGCTATATCAGGTCAACAGATGGAGACTGAGATTGACAATGCCTTTCTAGGTGACTTTCAAAGCAGGTACCTAACTACCTAACTAGCTAGCTACAATCTCCTTGGCTGCATAGAGCTTTAATTCTAATTTTCTTTGCTTCAACAGATACGTGACGCAAGGTTCTGTTGGATACGTAGAAAAGTTCACCAATAATGGGAATCAGACAGCGGAAATTCTAAGAGAAGTTGCTGAGACGTACTCGTTGTTCATCGTAGGGAAGGGTGGTCGAGGGCAGTGTCCCATTACCACTGATTTGAGCGACTGGGAGGAGTGTCCTGAGCTTGGCACAGTTGGGGATCTTCTGGCTTCTTCAGAACTTAATATCAATGGTTCAGTTTTGGTCATTCAACAATACCGGCACTCAGATGAATGACATTGGAGATTAGCTATCATATGTGTACATATGTTGTGTATATAAATGCCATTGTGTTGCAAATACACTGGTTCAGTTACAATTAGCTTCACGGAATCTGGTGGTCGCTAAGCTAAACAAAATACTTCTCTCGTATAATTTTGTTACAGGAGATGTAATTTAACACCAAAACTCAGCGGAGGATATAAAATTCTGGAAACTGTTAACATCTATCCGTTGTCAATGTGTTCCCAGGTATATACCATCTTTTGTAGCATATACTTGTAATTTGTGCACAAGAATCTTTTGAGAGGCTAGTTTTCTCTCTTTTGCAATAGGGAGATACACTAAATTTAGCAGCAAGCTGGTTACTTCTTTTTTATCATCCCTCTCTAACCGAATAAAGATTTTTGCATTTCTTTTCCTGTAAATATTGGGTCAAAGTTGGAAGATTTTGATGCATCAGACGAAGAATGCTAGAAAAGAAAAAAAAATGGCATCTGAAAGCAAAATGAGGGTATAATTTTATTCTTTGGCTTCCAAGTTTGGTACCTAGCATAAACTTGACACACGAGGGAATTGACAGCCATTATACAACTCACCGCCCGCCCATACACACCCTGTGCCATGCACTTTCAAGTATAGAGAGTAGACCTAAGAATTTACAAAGTGGCTAAGCATACAACCATTTCCTCAGGACTCGGGTTGCTCTGATTTCAATGGTCCCTTGGGTGAGGATGCACAATTCCCATTTTGAAGGTTGAGGCTGTTTGCCACCATAGAGTCACTAACCAAGCCAACATCAACATTATCCAAGTTGAGCGGGCCTCTGATCCTCCGATTACTGACAGATGTGAAAGCATCAAAAGTAGCATTCATTAGAAGACAAATACCAATTGATTGTACACACATTTTAGGCTGTTGTCAACGTGATAAGCTTACCCATTCAAGCGGTTATTGATGGCAGTCAGGTCTTTTGAAGGGCTCTGATATGCATGAGTACTTTCTCCAACACACGCATAATAACTTTTTGAGTTACTTGAGATCAGTGCATCCATCTATGACAATCAAGCAATAAGAGTTGGTGAAAACAAAGCATGTCTCATACGATAAAATTGACACTCAAAACATCACACTGAACCTTTTTACAGGGAGTAAAATAGGTTATTACATTGACCTCCAGGTTGCACAAATGTTAACTACACTTTGTTGTAAAAAGAAACAACAGAAACATAATTCAATAAACACAGAGAACAAAGACATACACATACCTTATTGCTCCGCAATGGGGAAACATACACGTTGTGGGATGCAGATACTTTCTTTGGGGACATGTCAGGGAGACTTGGAAATGGAGACACTTTAGGAGATGCAGGACATTGACCTAATTGACACCCAAAGAAAAAAAAAAAAAAACTGTGTTAAATAACAGCTGGACGAGCAGTGACTGAAGACAACTTGTATCAAAATGACTCAAATCTATTTTATACGATTACCATCTTTATTGTTACTGCTTTCAGAAACCTGGTTGCCTTTTGTGTTTGTACCAGCAGAATCAATCTCCACCAACAAAGGCTTTACAGCAGGAATGAATATTTCGTTGTAGAATGTTATAATATCAATGTGATCCTGCCCTGTCCTCTTTTTCCAGACAACCTAAAAGGGTTAGGAGTAGGCAAAAGAAGACATAACAACAGAGGAAGTTCATGGTCAATGGCATACCCCTTTATGAATGGCTACTGACCAATCGACATAAACACTACGAAAAACTTGTGTTTTACACTGTGGCTGCTTTCTATAGTTACATATAATTTCCCTGAATGTCAGATTCACCTTAGATATCTGCAGACACACCACACAATATGAGAGGAAAATATGAGAATAAGAAAGCTTGATTAGTAAGGAAACAAGTTACACAAGTTGTAGACATCCAAACCTTGGCAACCCCATAGAAGCAACAAAGGACAATTTGGTCTATATGACGATTAAAGAAGAGTGAAGTCCGTTGATTAAGTATTTTTTGAAAAAGACGATAGACATTCTCTCTTATATGCTGCTGTGACTGTTGTAATCTTTCAACCATACCATTGATTCTAATAGCAGCCAATTTGATAATCTGTGAAGGAAGAAAAGGATGAAATAAGTAAGCACAAGAACAAAGTAAATCAAGGAAAGGAAATAATCAAAGTCAAATAAAATAGTGGCTTGCAGAATTGTCACTCAGAAAACTCAGAAAATAACATTTTAGTCTTATAAATCTCAACATCACTTGATGAGAAAGGGCATGAGCGGTCATACTATCTATACCATCTTCTTGAAACCCATGTGACCAAGGGATTTATGTTAACTTCATTTGTGAAGCATAAAAACAGCAACCACAAAGTTCAAACATATTCAACTTACAGGGCCTACAGTTCAAACTACAAAGTCAACTTTCCATCCCTAGGTCTTTCCCCCAAAATGCATGTAGAAGGCAGGAAGGTCTTACATCCAATATATTAAGCGTTTGCCTAAGTGCATACAAGCTCATCTTACTATCTTGCCATGGCACACAGGAGAAACAATAAAAGATATAATGAAATTTGTCTAGCACCTTGCTAAAGAAGATATTTATCCCAGTTTCTGCACATGTTTCCCCCCCTCCTCCAGGGATTGGGCGTGTTGGACTGTAGAAGATCCATAATTAGAATGCAGAAAAGAAGTAATAAAGCAGGTAAACAGATATCCTTCTTTTGATGGGTACCACACAAACAGATAATGTTGATTTTTAGGGAAATGAAAACATCAAAATTACCTAGCAAATGCTGACTGCAAAGGTGGTGCAGAAAACTTGGATTTTAAATTAGTGTAGGCCAGTCGACGATCTTTCACTGGTGATGTGAAGGAGTTCCTTTCCACTAATACACTCCGGTAATCTGTGCATGGTCTCTTTGGAGATCTTACAACACTATTCTGACCTAAAAATGATTTTTATAGAAATATGGCGCAGTGTGCAAGCATCTTGAGAATTATGAATACAATTAAAAGAAAATATCCAAAGCAGAAGAATTATAGAACGGAAATTACCAGGACTGCTTTCATGTTTAGGCATAGCTGACAATTGTGGCAATCCTCCAGAAGAGAAGTTCATATGCATGGCAATTGCATCCAAAGATGGCATTGGTTCTGCTAATAAACCAAGACGAGTTATCTCCTCAGACAGAGTTGGCCTCGCAACTGCCAAAGAATTGTACATTGAGGAACCCTTTTCCCACACCATACTCTCCAAAAGTCGCTCTTCCAAAGAATTTAAGTGCCGCCGCAGCTCCCTTGGGAGAGAATCTTCATGTCTAATAAAGCTCTCTATCACTTTACTAAGATCAAAAGCTGTGATTCCAGTTCTTTCTAAAACAGCAGGAAATAACATTGTGATGGTCTTATGTGTTGCCAGAACAAGCTCAGCAGAGCATGCAAGCATACACCTGTGGAACCTCTCATTAGTTAACAAAGAGGTCAAATTAGTTGCATGCAATATTTGAGCCTCTGCTGTACACATTGCTTCCAAGACCCTATAATATAGCTTTAGTGCCTCTAATCTTCGATTTTTTGCCCATTCATCATCTGTCAGGATCGTACTCTGCAGGCCAGATCCATATCGGTCACCAAGAGCACAACTTGGAAATATGGCCTCCAATATTATTTGTGCTCTACGTATTACATCATCAGTTACATCCCTGTCACATAATGCTAGGAAGCGCTCCAGCTGTGCTGAGGGTTTTGAAGGAAGAGAGCAGACAACAGTTCGAAGCCATTTTGCAGTTATCATTGCAGTGCTCACTGGCGTAGCAGCCATCTTGGAACATGAAACACCAAGTATACCATTGGCATGAGAAGCAGGAGAGCGATGGGGAGACAGCGGACTCGTAATAGTCTTTGTTGGGGAGGCCATATGATCAAATTTCCTCTATGCAAAACAAAGATTTAGTGACTAAGATTAGCCCAAGTTAAAGTTAAACCAAAAGCTATAAACAGATTGCTTCAACATAAGGGCCTTAGAAAATCATGTGCCATGCACTCAACTCACCTTGGTACCACTTATACAAGGTGAACCTCCAGATAGATTCCCTGAACAGAGTAAGACATCCTCCTCATTTATAAACACCCTCTCATCAAGTTCACCCTTATCACGGACTGCTTCGCTGTAATCCTTCTCTAAGATATCCAAATTTAATTGCAAAGACGATTCTTCCATTAAATCTTGAAAATAGATCAAACCATCTGCACCATGGGGAACAAGAATTCAGTAATATTGGACAGCATGATTCCTCCTAAAAGATCGCAGCGATGCATATGAATAAATACAGTGCAAACCTGTGTTGAGATTTGCTATATTTTCATTTTTATTCTCAGTCGCTGAAATGGGCATTTTCTTCAAAATGTCTATTATTACGTTATTGGTCTTCTCCACTGTTCTCCTCAGCTCATCTTCTGAGGCATCATATTTGTTGCAAAGAGATGCAAGCAGGTCAACACCTTTATCACCTCTCCTTACTGCAAATATATGTATGCAACAATCAAAAAGAGTCAGAACAAAACATTCCACTCTAAAAATTAAGATACAGCAATGGGAAAGGTTATTACCAAACCATTGACAGTTGTCGTAGCTGAAATTCCTCAAGCGAGCAGGAATGTGCATAATCAAAACAGCCTGATACAGATCTCATTACTTAGTATGAAAATATATTTGTGATGAGACAAGAAACTTAGTTAAAACAGAAGGTAAAGATCATACAGATTGAACATATCCAAATGAGAGAAAATTCATATAATTTTAAATTGCACAACAGAAATAATTGCTCTTTCATTTTGTGTAACTAGAGCAGTATAACACAATATTGAAGGAATGGAAAAGGGAAGAAACTAACCAAGACAGATGCCAAGCCATTTGTGCAAGTAACCAAATCTTTAGAATGGCTGAATCCATGCACACGGAGTGCTAGAAACAGCATCCATCCAAAACGATAACAATTTGATAAGTATGTTCTGTCACCAGAAACTGCCGACAGCTCATCAAGATTTGCATCACCCGTCAAGAAAAGTTCACGATATGAACGTTTGTAATGCCTTTGTAACATTCAAACAGGATATAAAGTGTAAGTGTTATTAAGTCAAATACTTAACAAATATAAACACTTTGAAAATTTGTAATAAAAAATGCAAGAAATGGAATAAATACTAAATGTCATGTGAATGCAATCCATAATAGGGCTGCTCAAGGGGTGATCAGTAAAGAAATTGGAAGCTTTAGGAATTCTATCAAATAAATCTGAGAAGTTATCATAATGATGAGTTTATCTGAGTTTTTTTATTCCTATTATTCAGGATTTTTATCAAATAAATTTACAAATATATCTTTAAAATAAGTTTAAGTGTACGATGTTTACGATATTCCTAAATTTCGAAAAGCTTTACATATTGACGTGCTTATGAATTACTTATTAAAATGTGTACAAATTAACCCAGTGAATATTATCTGTAAATTAAGCTGTAAATTGCTATGTGGTGATTATTGATGCAAAGAGAAGAACAGTGGTACCTACTTGCTCAAATCGCTCAAGTGCTCAAAATTAGCTTGCAGCTCCTTTGCCTAATGGGGCGATAAACACCAATTCATAAATCTATAAATAAGTCCGCAAGACTATAATGAACCCCTTTCAAAATTAGACATAGTAAATACCTCAAGTCTGCTCTCCCAATCTCCACCATACAAATTACTTAGAGTTGGACCAGCCTTGACCACAAACTGAGGTAGCTCCTTGAAGAAGTCTGCAACACTACAAGGTTTACAGCAAAAAAGTCAAAAACCGGCTGGGAATAAAAGTTGTTAAAATTTTTCTGCACCAAAAGGACTCCATACTTCAACTTGGCACATCTCAGTATTCTGCATAGAGTGAGGCCAGTATCATCAGAATTCTGCTGCTCATTAAGTCTTTTCTCCTGGCTCAACCTCTTTAAAGAGTATAAAACAAATGCATGCCAAAACCTCTCTGCTTCCTCGAACTAATAAACAAAATTCAGCCCCATCAATTTTTCAAACTATTTCCTAATGAATGGATCAAAAGAAACATTAAAGATAAGTGGCAAAACTTACCGTGCCATTACCAAAAGCTGAAGCACTAGTTAGCAAATGTTTTGTTTCTCTGAAGAGCTTCATAGCTTGTGTACAAGTATTCTCATCCAAAGCCAAACCACTCTGCCAAGAAATCCCACGTTATACTTAATAACCAAAAAAGAAGACGTAGTCGTAACCACCAAATATATCTTGACAATATGAAAAAAAAAAGGTATCACCCATAAAACCAAAATTGCAACACTTCAAATAAAAAATCACAACGGTTTATACCTTGCAAAAGACTGAGAAACGGGCTTGTATTCCATCACTTTCCCCTTCATTGTCACGCGCAATACTGGTTGTTGTATTGGAAAATTTGGGGTCTTTTTCCATGTTATCTGAAGCCACTGGACTCATTCAAAATCTTGAAGAAAAAAAAAATCAGTTTCCACTCAAAGCAAATTGGAAACAAAAAATAGAGCTTCCACAATGAAAAATGCTATAACATACGATACCCATCAAATCCAGACATTAGATCAATAGAAAAATTAAACGCCCCAAAATCAAAAACTTTACACTACATATACATGTAATTTCCTTAATTTAACACCCAGAAGTCCATATTTCAACAAGTACACAAACATACACACAAGTGGAAGCCAAATTTGAACTAGAAAGCGAAGGCTGAGGAATTGGTACACAACAGGAAGGAGAAACATATGGCTTTGAGAAAATCTGTTAAAAGGAACCTAATTGACCTGCAGATCCAACTCCAAACAAGCCAAACCCTAGCTCAAGCTCCTCCAATAATGGTCTAAACTTTCCAAAAAATCAAGCACTACAACAACAAATCCAGAACGAAAGAGGAAATCCAGAACTATTAACCCTCTCTTGTTGTCACTTCCTCACTTTCGCTCTCTATTAGAGGCTCTTTCTCTCGCTCTCTTTTTGAGGAAACCCTATCACAATCTCTCTCTCTCTACAAGCGCGGGAAAATCCAACATGGATATGCACATACATACATGTCATGGCGGCAACGCATGCATCCACATCCAATTGGGAGATGCCACGTCTCACGTTTCTGTTGTTTTACCGCCAAAACAAATCAATTGTTAATAAATTTATTCTCCGTCTAAGTCGCCGTTATCTCGGAGAAGGTGAAAGATTGACGGAGTCAGTGGAATCGACTGTTACTGGCCTCGGGAATTGGAGGTGTCCGTTACTTTGTGTGGGGGCCCAACTACTGGAACTAAAGCTTTCCGTTGGGTTAAGGAAACAATAGATTTGAAATAAATAAATATATTTTTAATCTTTTAGTTTTGAATTACTGAATTGATCAACGAATAATAGGTTGAGGACTCCATTTGCGATACAGCGTCGTATCTTCTGTTCTGTGAGCTTTTCTTTGTTTCGTTTGTTGTGTTGCGTTGTGTTGCGTTGTGTTGCGTGTACTTCGGCTTCCAACTAGATCTCCCTGTTATTCTCCGTCGCAGCTTCCGGTCACTTCTCCGCTGCGGATACTCTACCGTCGTCACCTCTCTCTTCGACTTCATCCTCTCACATTTAGTCTCATCTTTTCCTACTTCAACACCTTAGCTTCTCTGAAATAGCTCTTTCTGTCTCTTATCTTTGGATAGACTGTAAGGGTTAGTTTATTTTATGAATGCGTCAAGTCTATTTCTGTTTGGTAGTTGCTAATTATGCATATAGAACCTTAGATGAAATGGGAAGTGCTGGTGTGAAGTAGAAATGGCTACTTGCTGATGTTAAGATGTTAATTGCTTCTTGATATTTCTCCACTTTAGTAGGTTGAAAGTAGTTGGGAAATTGGGATGTTAAAGGGAAGTGCTAATGTGGTCGAGAATCTGGAGATGAGACTGAGAAAATGGGTTTTCCCCAAAAAGTGGTCAAGCAACAATATGTCTCTTCTTCTTTGTTCAAGTATATCATTGAAAGTTGAAGCAGACTACCCGACTTTTAATTTGAATGGATCTATCACGAAGCAGGGATAGAACAGCTATAAATTTTCTCACTCTAGTACTTAACAGAGCCAAAGTGAAGATTTTTTTGTGTGTCGGACTGCAATATGGAGACGAGAAACAAAAGGTTTCTTTTTTTCGAACCTAGAGAACAACGGGGCTATAAAGTCTGTTAATTTCGAAATCAGGAGATGTAGTTAACACAATGGAGTAGCCAAGTTAGAGTTCATGTATGTGCAGAAATCATGTTTTTTTTTTCCCCCGTAATGTTCTTAATAGTATTTGTAGTTGCGTTATCATAGGTGGAAAACTGGTGGGAGTGAAGGTTCCAACTGGAAGAGTTATTGCCTTTGCTTTTTATCTGTACTAACTTTTTCCAACCCCGAATCTTAAAATATACAAAATTGTTGTCGGTAAAATTCTCTTGGCCTGTCGAGGCCGTGGTTTGTGTGAGGCCTCTGGGTTTTAAGTGAACGTTGTTGCAGTATAGCTCAGGAACAGTGTTAAAATTTGGAAAGATAAGTGATGTTAGGGAGTGTTGTTAGCATTACCTATGATTAAACTTTTCTTGCAAAGTCTGTTGATGCTTTTCATAATTTGTTTTGCAGCATGAAATTGTTAAATATTCATACACTCTTGCTATTCTCGGCAATTTTCCGTCTCATTTTGATTATGTATGGAGAATGGCAAGATGCCCATTTGGAGGTTAGATACACAGACGTAGATTACATTGTCTTTTCTGATGCTGCTGCATTGATGGCTTCTGGGCAATCTCCTTATAAAAGAACCACATATCGATACTCGCCTTTGCTTGCTCTCTTACTGACTCCTAATTCGATCATTCATCATTCTTGGGGGAAGTTCTTCTTCTCTGCTTCTGGTAATTAAACTTCTAAACTTCTGGGAGGTGTTTTTATTTCAGTCAATAGTCTTTGATGTTTACGATTGTTTACCTTCCAGATTTGCTTGTTGGATTGTTTATCCACAACATCTTGAAGCAACGTAAGGTGCCTGAGGTTTTATGTCTCTACTCTGTAATGTTATGGCTCCTTAATCCATTTATTTTCACCATTGGAACTCGAGGAAACTGTGAGCCTATCGTTTGTGCGATGGTTTTGTGGATCTTTATCTGCCTTATGAATGGTGTGTTTCTGCTTCTGTTCTCAAGAAGTTGCTTAATGTGCAGTTGATTTGTCAAGATGTTTTCTTGTTAATCTATGGAACATATTTTATCCATATCTTTTTTCTAAACTTAATGAAGTAAATGGAATCCTACATGGTAGCAATGTAGTATCTAGTTCCAGTTTCCATTTGCAAGGTTTTATAGGGAATGTTCTCTTGCAATCTAAAGGTTTCTTCACATTCTTAAATTTCATTTACTTTAATGTTTCAAACTTGAAGTTACTTTTCTGATAGTCAGAAAAGGATGAGAGTTTAAGAAAATTTTCTTTATTTTATGTTATGGTTCTGAGATGGCCAAGAAAGGCAAAGATCAGAACTTTGGGAGAGGAAAGTCTCTGTTTGACCTTAAAGGTGTTTTATGGTTGATTCCAGTGCCCATATAACTTCAATGCTTGCTGTTTCTGCTGTGCAGGTAAAGTTATACAAGCTGCAACTTGGTATGGCCTTCTTGTCCACTTTAGAATATACCCTATAATTTATGCACTTCCCATCATTTTGTGTCTTGATCGACAATTCTTTCAATATGGACAAAAGCCTCTCCTTATGAACTGGAAACCTATTCAAAACAAGACACATCAATACAGCATGAAGTTTTCCAGTCAATACAATATATCCGCTGCATTGAGAGACATATTTACAAAAGAACGAATTATGTTTGGACTGGTCTCAGGAACTGTTTTCATCCTTTGTACTACTCTTTTCTACTATATGTATGGATGGGAGTTCTTAAATGAGGCACTCTTGTACCATCTTACTCGCACAGATCCAAGGCATAATTTCTCAATCTACTTCTATCACTTGTATCTCCACTACGAGCATGAGTTTTCATTGATGGAAAAGCTGTTTTCTTTTATACCTCAGTTGATAATACAAGTAGTTTTCATTTGCTGCTTTGCCCAAGATCTTCCATTTTGCACGTTTCTGCAGACAATGGCATTTGTGGCATTCAATAAGGTTTGTCCTCTATGATTTTGATCAATCATTTATAAACTGCTAAATTTTGCCTTTCATATCTATTAGATATTGGAAATGAGGAGAAGTCCTCTTTTCACCGGTGACACATAATTGCACAATCCCAGTGATCAATAGATCGTGGATCAGAATGCAATAATCTCTATTGTTATAAATGCTAAGTATGTCATGTGGCTCTTCTCTTTAAACAGGTGATCACTGCACAGTATTTTGTCTGGTTTTTTTGTTTGCTGCCACTAATATTGCCGTGGAGCAAAATGAAACTGAAATGGGAAGGCATATGCTGCATGCTATTCTGGATTGGAGCTCAGACTCATTGGTTGGTGTGGGGTTATTTCCTCGAATTTAAGGGAAAAAATGTGTTAATCCAGCTGTGGTTGGCAAGCTTGGTGTTCATGGTTGCCAACACCATTGTATTGATCATGTTTATAAGGGGGCATAGATTTTCTCCAATGTTTAAACAGTTACAGCCTGCAATTTCCAGAAACGTAGTTAAATCTGAATGAACATTGATATCTACAGGATCTTTGGTCCTGACATGGAAACTTGAAATGTTCATCTTGTGCGGAGGATTTTGCATTGTATCATCTTATACGAATTTCATGCACTTTTTCCCCCCCTCTACGGTCAACATTTATACAAAGTTAGTGCCAAACATTCATTAACAATTGAACAGAAACCCCAATTACTTGAACAAAAATAAAGAGAAACGGGCTTTTGGAAGGCCCAATTTCCACCAAGTGCTTGTTTTAGTGGCAATATTTGGATATTTCAACCTACAAGAATCTGCCGAAGGCCTGTCAGAATTCTACAACTTCATTTGTGAAGGCTGAGTTGGTGGCCGGAGCATTCTTCCCATTCTTCATCATTTCATTAAATATGTAATGGTAAATAAAGGTGATGAAAATGATTAAAAAGAAAAAAATGGTACATGTAAAGCATTTCATCTAACGTCCAAGCCTGTCATTTAGATTTGTGATGAGCCTACTATTCCAACAATCCGATTTGTTTATCAGAAGAAGAAAGCTCGTGGTTTTTCTAGAGCTGGGTCCAACAATGAAGCGTGAAGGGAATCTCTAAAGGTTATGAATAAGAAGGACAGCTATTTGTGTGGTTGTATTGAGCAAGTTTGTTACTTGTTATTGTCAGCATGGCATGTTAGTTACGGTTTGTTACAGAAAGTAATATATATAGATAGAAAATGAATGAGCAAATCATAGAGGAATTTTGTAAACAATGATGACATTGATGAGTGAGGCAGACTCATGAAATCTGTTGGTGTCAGCTTTTACAAACGTTCCTAATACAATACTTCTATCCTTCTCTGTTCTTCATCTCTGCTATTTCTTCCTTCTTTATAATCTGTTACAGTCACGTTGCGCTTGCTCCTAACATTTGGGTATCAGAGCGCTCGATCCACCTGTCAGTTTCTGAATCAACAAACATGGACTCCATACACCCCAAAACACGTATGGAATCAAGAGTTGAGCAGCTCGAAGAAGACGTCAAAGACATTAGTGCCAATATGACACTCCTCATGTCCCAGCTTCAAGAAAACCAGAAACACATTCTTGACACCCAAACCATTATCAATCGCATCCTCCAAAATCAAACCCAGAACCAAACACAAACTACACCATTCAATCAACTTGGCGAATCCAGCACCTCCAAACCACCTGTCAACCATGATAAAAACAAAGGGATAACAAACACACTACCCACTATTGCCCATACCAAAACACCCACAACCACCAACCCAACCCAGCCACCACCCTCACCATAGCTGAGAGAGTGATAGATAAAGACAAGTTTCCTAGGAAGCTAGAGCTTCCCGTGTTTGATGGGGGAGGAGTAGATTCTTGGATCTTTCAAGCCAAACGTAACCGATTGTAGGAAGAAGAGAAATTGGAGGCGGTTGGAGAGTGTTTTGAGGGAGAGGCTCAGGCTTGGCTGCGATTCGAGGAGCGTATCAGTTCTTTCTCTTCCTGGGAAGAATTGAAAACCCAGGTGCTACAACGTTTCACTGGATTACAGGACAGCACTCTCTTGCATCGTTTCTTTGCTGTAAAACAAGTGGGTCCTGTGGGAGAATATAGGGCTCAATTCGAGTACCTGGCTGCTTCCGTGGGAGCTGTAGATGATGAAACTATGACACCAATATTTATGAATAGATTAAAAGAGAAAATCAAGGCAGAGTTGCTGGTTTTGAACCCCAAATCCTTGAAAGAGGCAATAGCCACCGCGGGTCGGATAGAGAGGAAGAACCAAATCCTGGGTCTGTCCTTAAACCCGAAAACCCAAAAAGACCCAACACTACTACACAAATATAACAACAAAACAATCACATGGACCAAACCCTATAGCCCCGTAAGCCAACCCACCCTTCCTGACAAAACCCATAACCCACAACCCACACTACACCTTCCTTACAAACCACAGTCCACCGAAAACCCCAAATCAACCAACGTCACAGTACCACCAAAATTCAGAAAACTCACACCGCTTGAGGCTCAGACAAAACAGACACAAGGACTTTGTTTTCGGTGCGATGGGAAATGGCATTTTGGACATCGTTGTCTGCAGCGAGAACTGAATGTATTATTGGTCAGTGAATCAGAGGAGCGTGACGTTACAGAGGAAGAAGGAGTGGCCGAAGTTGAAGAAGCTCCCAGTAGTGTTAAGTTATCTCTAAATTCCGTTGTAGGCTTGTTGGAGCCACGGACCTTGAAGTTAAAGGGCGAAGTTCATGGACTAGAGTTGTCGTTCTGATTGATTGTGGGGCTACCCATAATTTTATCTCTACAAGCTTGGTAGAGACTTTGCAAATACCAATTCAAGAAACTTCTCAATACGGAGTTATTATTGGTTCTGGGAAAAACTTGAAGTGTATGGGAGTGTGCAAGGGTGTAGTATTGCAGCTGCAAGAACTTACTATTGTTGAGGATTTTTTGCCTCTCCCATTGGGAAGCAAAGATATAATACTTGGGCTTAAGTGGTTAGCAACTTTTGGAGAAACACGAGATGATTGGAAAAAGTTAACCATAACTTTTGAAGTTGGGGGAAGAATTATTAAGTTGCAAGGTGACCCAAGCCTTACCAAAGCTATGGTATCCTTAAAAACTATGGTCAAGGAATTACAACAGGAGAAAACCGGAATGATAATTGAGCTCTTGAATATTTCAGTACAGAACTCGGAGGTCAATGGCCATGAAAATCCAGCTGCTGTGAAATTATTGAGTGAATTTGCGGAAGTGTTTGCTACTCCAAATGGGTTGCCTCCGTTACAAGGAAATGACCATGCCATAGTGCTGAAAGAGGGAACTGGTCCAATCAATGTACGTCCCTATATATCCACAAATTTAAAAGATAGAGATAGAAAACTTGGTGGCTGAAATGTTGGCAGCAGGTATTATACGACCTAGTGTGAGCCCCTTCGCAAGTCTGGTTCTTTTGGTGCGTAAGAAAGACGGGAGTTGGAGATTTTGTGTAGACTATCGCGCCCTCAACCATGCTATTGTGCCAAACCGATTTTCCATTCCAAATATGGATGAATTGTTGGATAAGCTTCATGGGGCCAAAGTCTTTTCCAAACTCGATCTTAAGTCGAGCTACCATCAAATAAGAGTACTGGCAGAGGATGTGCACAAGATGGCTTTCTGGACTCACGAGGGCCACTATGAGTTTTTGGTAATGCCGTTTGGGCTAACTAATACCCCAGCTACCGTTTAGGCTTTGATGAATAATATTTTTAAACATATGTTGAGACGCTAAGTGCTATTTTTTTTGACGATATTCTCGTCTATAGTCCATCATTTGCAGAACAAGAAGACCACTTAAGGGAGGTGCTCTCACTGTTGCGTCACCACCAACTGTTTGCTAATTAAAAAAAATGTTGCGTCTATCAATTGGAGGTGGAGTATCTTGGCCACATAATTTCGGAACAAGGGGTGGCCACAGACTATAATAAGGTGAAGATCATGAATGATTGGCTGATGCCTACTACACCTAAGGAGTTACGTAGTTTCCTGGGCTTGACAGGGTACTATAGGCGATTTGTGCGCCACTATGGAAAAATCGCAGTTCCTCTCACTCAGTTCCTCAAAAAGGATTCTTTTCAGTGGAATTTGGAAGCTACCAATACGGTTTAAGCCTTAAAATTGGCTATGAAAGCAGTCCCGATTCTGGCCTTACCTAACTTTGCGGAAGTTTTTGTAGTGGAAACGGATGCTTCGGGCATCGGATTGGGGGCAGTATTATCGCAACGTGGAAGGCTCTTGGCATTTTTCAGCCATGCTTTATAAGGTCGTGCCCGCTTCAAGTCTGTATATGAAAGAGAGTTAATGGTCATTGTATTGGCTATACAAAAATGGTGTCATTACCTCCTTGGGCGTCATTTCATCGTTCGAACCGATCAAAAATCCTTGCGATACTTACTGGAGCAAAGGATGGTGGCAACAGAATATCAAAGATGGCTGACCAAGATTATGAGTTTTGACTTCGAAGTACAGTATAGGCCGGGATCAGACAATAAAGCCGCTGATGCTTTGTTTAGGATTCCCCATCCGGTTGAGTTCATGGCAATTTCCGTTCCATCAATTGTGGGTAGGCCCTTGTTGTTTCAGGAGATTGTTGCTGATCAAGAGTTACAAGCAATTAAACAAGCACTGGAGACTGATGTTGACACGCATCCGGAGTGGTCTGTGAATCACGACATTTTATACTATCAAGGTAAATTTGTTTTGCCCAAATCTTCATCTCTAATCCCACGTTTGCTATATGAGTTTCATGGGAGTCCAACCGCTAGGCATGGAGGATTTTTGCGCACATTTAAGCACATTTTTGGGGAATTACATTGGCAAGGAATGCGCGCAAGGGCCAAGCGTTTTATGGAAGAGTGCGCGATATGCCAACAAAACAAATATCAGACTTTGTCTCCTGTAGGTCTTTTACAACCACTTCCTATTCCAAATGCTATTTGGGAAGATCTTAGTATGGATTTCATTGATGACCTTCCGAAATCACAAGGGTTTGACTCTATTATGGTGGTTGTGGATCGACTAAGTAAGTATGCTCGCTTCATACTCCTTATGTTAGGCTTTGTTTGTTATGTGCTTAATTTTTCTTAATTGATTTTGTATGGTTAAATTGTTAAATTGATTTGTTGTGTTTATTGGTGTCTGAATTTTTGTTTTGAATTTGTCTTTACTTAGAATTTGGATTAGGACATTAGATTAGAGTAGCATTAATTTGGCTTGAGGTAGTAGGTAAGATGGTTTAATGTTATCTTGCATTAAATGAAATGAAAGGTTAGATTTTTAAGTGTTAGTGGGCTTAGGCCCAAAGCCCATTAAGAAGGGTCTTTAAGTAAGGATTATTAGTTAGTTATTAATTAAGTTAGAAATTAGAAATTTAAAAGAAGAAGATCGTGGAAGCTAGTAGAA
>JAOSBM010000001.1:10921572-10932902 GCA_027568955.1 Erythroxylum tenue
ATGTAGCTTGATATTTGAATGGTATGGAAGTTGTTTTGAACTTGAAGGATTGAATTTGGAGGAGATTAGGAGTGTTATGGTGTTAGGATTGATGTTGTAAGCTTTGAAAAGCTTGGAAGAGGGTGTGGAATTCTTTGTCCAGTGAATGTTCGTTAAACGGACTCTCGGGTGAAATTGGAGTGCCTGCCCAGTGATTGTCCGTTAAACGGACATACATGTCCGTTTAACGGACCTTCTCGTATGATTTTGGACCCCTTGCCCAGTCCATGTTCGTTAAACGGACATTAATGTATCCGTTTAATGGACCTTCTCGGGTGGATTTGGGAGGTTTGGCCAGTCCATGTCCGTTAAACGGACATTCCCGGGTCAGCTACAGTATTTTGAGATTTTGACTATTTTCAAGGCCGAATTTCATTTTGTGGTATTCTTAAGAGTTGTAGATTTTGATGTCTTCTTTCCAATGGATCAAAAACAAAAGCAATCATACATTTGTACAAAAGGTTATGGCATTCGCGCCAAGACATGTTTAGTTGGAATTAGGGCTTTAACCGATTGGATTCTTTTGATCATAAATCCTTCGTCCGACCTCCGAATTGAGTGATTTTTGAAGCAATGGATTTCTTTCATGTTTAGCTACCTATCCACAAAATTGATACCTTTTGGTTGTGGATTCGAAAGGTTTGTGAGGGTTCGTTGAGATAACCCTGTTTTGGGCACTCGCTTACGCGTTTCGATTCCGAATCGGATAGTTGGGTTCCGGAAACGGGGTCCAACACCAAGGTTGGCTTCTGGGAACGGGGCCCAACACTCTATGCATAAAGAGAACCTATCATCCACTGCCAAAAAATGCAATCTATCCATAGTGCTTATTTTGTTCTTCATAATTAACCATAGAAGGAATGAGAGTTTTGGAGTCATTAACTGATTCCATACAGTATTATACCAGAAGACCTTGGATCCAAGTGTATGCAAAAGTTTTCTAGCTATCTTGTAAATCATGTTAGCAATTGATTTCCCTTTCCAATAGAAACTATCAGTCATGTGAATATCAGGTGGAGTTTGTATCTCAATAATTCTTGTGGAAGAGCCTAATTATTATCCGCAATCAGTTTAGAGACTTTATCATCTAAGCTACCTATTTTTTTGGCTTCAACGCTTCCAATCTAATAGATTAGTTGGACATAACCTATCCAGTTTTCATACCAAATTGATGAATTATCTCCATTCTTAACTTTACAACTAACATCAGCTTTAATTTATCCCTAAGAAGCAAGACCTGACCAAGGAACCAAGAATGAGATGAACTCCTATAGACCCTCCAAATGCTCCTTCCCTTAAGGAAATTTCCATCTATCCATTTAATCTAAAGTGATGATTTGTCTTCCAAGATTCACCATAATCTTTTTGGAATTAAGGCTTGATTTATTAGCTTAATGTCATTAACTCCCAGATCCCCGTGATCCTTAGGAAAACATATTTCAAACCACTTGACCTTTGTTAAGCCTTTAACTCCCTCTAAGTGGCTCCAAAGAGAATTCCTAAACATTCTTTCTAGCATTTTGATCATCTTTTTTAAAAGAAAGAAATGAGAGCTCCAATAAACATGCAATGAGGATAAAATAGAATTGATAAATTGTAGTTTCCCTACATAAGTGAATGTTTTGAAAAGCAAAAGGAAAGTTTATTCTATACCTTTTCAATCAGAGGATAACATTCAAAATATCTCAGCTTTCTTGTAGATATAGGGAGACCAAGATACATAAAGGGAGGAATCTTTCTGCATGTTCCAATAATTCTTACAATTTGAAGTTCCATACCCAAGGCTGTTTTAGAAAGCAGAAAAAAAAACTCTTGTTTACATTCAATTATAGGCCTGAAAAGCCTTTAAAGAACATAAGGGAATTCATAAGAGTTTGTACAAAACCCAAATGAGCCTTGCAAAATATAAGAAAGTCATTAGCAAAGCATATATTCACTAAAGAAACCTTTCAAAATTTAGAGTGATACTTGAAATTTGGATTCTTACTAACATTATGCTTGATAAGAAGAGAAAGAGCTTCCATATATAATATGAAAAGATATGGGGATAGAGGGTCCCCTTGTCTGATACCCCTAGCTCTTTTAAAGATCTTGGAAGGCATGCCATTGACCAACACTAAAAAGGAGATAGCTAAGATGCATTCTTTATTCTAGTTGATGAATTTCCCATGAAAATAAAAAACTTCTAGGAAATGAAACAAGAAGTCCCAGCTTATGCTATGAAATGATTTGTTAAAATCAACCTTAGTAGAACAATTTGCTGGAGCTCTTCTTCTGGAATAACTCTTAAGTAATTCTTGGACAATAAGATACATTATCCCCAATCTGTCTGTTTTCCATAAAGGCCCCTTGATTGTAACTGACAAGAACATTAGCAGCCTTTTTCATTATAGTCGCAAGTAACTTAGAGATGATCTTATAGAGAAAATTCAAGCAATATATGGGTCTATAATCACTAAATGATACTAGGCTTTTGACCTTAGGAATCAAACAATGAAGGTATTGTTGATTTATTCAGCAATTTAACAGTTCTAAAAATTCATAAGCTGCATCCGAAATTCTACACTTTAACGAATCTATTATTAGCATCCACCACTGCTTTTTGTATGATGTCCCCAAAGATTTATTCAGCAACTTAAACTAGATAATTGATAATTTCCATAAACTAGATTTATAACCCCTTTCTTGCAAGCCTCCAAGAATCCTGACTGTTGTGTTAAGTAATTTGTTGAACCTAAAAGGACGGCATTTCATAGTATTAGCAAACAAACCAGCTAGCTTGATAGGAGAGTGATTAGAGAATAGGGGGTCTAGAAAATGAGTAAAGCTATCATAGAATTTAGATAACCAATCAGAATTCACAAGAGCTTTATCTATTTTTTTTTCTTGATGAACCAATTTGAGTCTTGATTGATGTTCCATGTGTAAAAGTGAACTTATGCTTTAAGATCAGTGAATTTTATGAGGTTAATACCTTTGAGAAAATCATCCAAATAGTTCTAGAGGCAATATCTCCCTTTAGCTTCAGTTCAATGCAAAATGGAATTAAAATCATCATATATAGCCTATGGCAAGTTGTAGATATCACTCAATTCATAGAGATTTTTCCATAGAATGCTTCTCTAGAATCCAAAGTTACTAGCATAAACAACAGTGAGCAAGATAGATTCATTTACAAGCTTCAAAGAAAGATTTAAGTGTATAAGTTAGTCAGACATCGATAGCACATCTAAGGACACTAATTTAGAATTGTATAAAATGATAATTCTGCCAAGGTGATGATGAGAATGATTGGAAACCAATTTTCATTTACTCCCCAAAAAATCAAGTTACTTAATACCATTGATTTTTATTTTATCTCCAAAAGACCAAGGAGTAATGGTTTTTCTTTAGCAACAAAATTCTGTAAAACATGTTGTTTTAGAGGTTTGTTTAAACCTTTTACGTTCCAGACTATTAGAGACATCATCAATTTTTACTTTTGGAACTTGATCCCTTATTTCTTTAGGACTTTCTTCTATTGGAAACCACTTGGAAATTTTCCTTCTCTTTAAAAGTTATAACCTCCTATACGTTTATATTAATAACCAACTCACTTTCATCCTTGTTGTCTAAATTGTCCCCTTTCGTAGGCATAATAATAGATGGGATGTTAACATTCTCTACTAGACCTTCATTGTTTCCTTCCAAATGAGCTTGTAAATCAGTCTTCTAAATAAAGTTTGATTGTACCACCCCCTCTCATTCCAACTATAACCAGTGTTTTCTGCCACTTGTTTAGAATTACCCTTATTGCAATACATAGATTCTGTGTTGCTCCAACTTGCGAGAAACTAGAGCGAGATAAGGTGACGAGCTTGCGATAATTCCGTTTCTTCGACTTATGGTTTGATCTTTCCTAGGTTTTTCGTTTGAGGTTAGTCAGCATGAAAGTTCCTGGAGCTACTTATGGAGCCCCTCGAACCAGAGGTACACCAGCCCAAACATGGGCGAACGCGAAAACGTAAGGATGAAAATCTAGTAACCCCAACAACCCCGCACCTGACATACAGCGCTGTTATTATGGGGGGTGGGGGGGCCACTGATACTCTTGAAGAACAACAAGAGTGGCCAGCAGGGGACACTATCGAACTGGAGGATGGTGACATCGTTCCTATCTCCAGTCAACTTGGGGGCGGCCTGCTGCTCTCTCCCTCCTTCAAAGCTAAACTTGACAATCAATGGACGACTGCGGTGGTAGTTAAGATGCTAGGTAGAAGGATTGGTTTCCACACGCTCAACACTTGCCTAAAGTCCCTTTGGATACCTGCACATCCCATTAAAATCATTGATCTGGAGCACGACTACTACCTCATCCGGTTCTTGGATGAGACCGACTTCATCCATGCACTAACCGACGGCCCCTGGATCATCTACGGGAAAGCATTGTCGGTGCAAAGGTGGGAGCCCTCCTTCCACCCTTCAGAAGGCCAGGCCTACTGTGTGATCACGTGGGTGAGGCCCCCAGACTTACCCATTGCCCGGTACCACCCCGGCGTCCTCACGACAATGGAGAATCAGATTGGAGAAACTGTCAAAATTGATGAACCTACCTTACTAGACCAAAGAGGATGCTATGTATGCCTTGCAGTCGACGTCAACCTTAGTATCCCGCTGAAAACCCACGTGGAGTTAGATGGAGAGGTGGTCCACGTTATGTACGAGGGACTTCCGCAACTGTGCTTCCGGTGTGACAGAGTGGACCATGACGTTGCCGACTGCTCCCATTACGGACGTACTAATGCTAAGGTCCACAACATCGGAGTCGATAGGCTAGGGACGGTACAGGAGGGCGCGATGCCAACCGAAGCACCAATGACCATCCCACTAGTACAAGTACAGAACCCCGAACGCTCCTCCAATGGATATGGACCTTAGGTACAGGTCCAAAGCAATCAGAGGTAGCATTTTCAACAGTCACAGGTGCAGATGTAGGTCCCCATGCAATGCAAGCCTCCTCAAGGACGGTACGTTGAGTCCGCTCACTAGTCAGGGTCACGTTTTACTGCCTTGACTGGACAGGAATTGATGGAGATGGTAACGACTAGTGCAGAGCCGGTAATTTTTAGTAGCAAAAGGCTACGAATCCCTGTAGGGGCTCTCCTCAAGCCTAGGCAACCTAACCGGCCTAGGGATGTTTCTCCAGTAGCTGGGCCAAGGAACAAACCTAAAAAAGGGTCCAAAGGCTAAAAGGAAAATCACACCCAGCCCAACCCAGGGAGACTCAGTCCTAATTTGGGTAGGAAAGTGGATAGCGCCCACTCTGTCCAAATTCAACCTGCCAACAAGGCCAAAATCATTGCAGTAGAAATTGCTTCGCACACCGAAATGGTTTGAGACAGTCAGGTCCTAGAAGCTCAGGAATTGGAAGTTGAGGAGAGGCCCCAAAATATGGAAGGCATAGAGGACCAAGCGGGGCGCAGTTACACTAAGGAGCTCCCGGTGTCTCAGCATAAGGAACCTCCTGACATCAATGTCAGTACCGACCTTCCTGAAGCTACCTCTCCAAAGACACCTATAGAATAGCAGACACAGCAGTCCGGGAGTGAGGCGTCCAGTGACGCTCCTCTACGAGGTATTGGTTCTCATTAATTCCTTTTTTATGTCGATTCTGATTTATAACTGTCAAGGAGCTGGGGGGAAGAGTTTCCACGCTATCCTTCGTAATTACCTTAGTCTCTACCAGTCGGGTCTCCTAGTCCTTCTAGAAACCCAGATTAGCAGTCATAGGGCTCACGCGGTTATTCAATCCTTGGGGTTCGACTACTAGTTCAGAGTCGAAGCTGAAGGCTTCTCTGGCGGGATTTGGCTTTTATGGAAAGCTGCCTTTGACATCGGTATTGTCTAAGCTTACCGACAATTTATACATACCACTATTCGGTATAATTCGACCTCGTTCAAATTTATTGTGGTGTATGCTAGTGCTCAAGCCTAGAGGCAAAATTATCTCTGGCCGGTGCTAGATTGGGTTGGGTGTTCCACCCATTGCCCTTGGCATGTTAGAGGCAATTTTAATGCTAAGCTGGAGTTGGCTGATAAGAGGGGAGGGGCCCGGGCCTCTCGCGTTGTTCACAAACAGTTTCAGGACTGGGTGAATCAGAATAGCCTCCATGACCTCAGATACGTAGGTTCCAAATTTACGTGGCACCGAGGAGACATCAAAGCGAGACTGGATCGAGTTTTTGGTTCTACGAAATGGCTTCACACTTTCCCGCTTACGACCAATTACCACTTACCTTTCTTAGGTTCGGACCATATACTAATGAGAATCCTCCTCCAGCCTTATAATCTTAGACTCAATACCATTTCGTCTTTCAGATTCCAGAATGCTTGGCTTACTTATCCTGGTTTTGCAGAATTCTTAGTGGAGCACTAGACTCCAGGCGAGAGCAATTGGAGCCAGTCACTTACTGACCTTTCCCAACAACTCATGAGCCGGAATCGAACTACGTTCAGGAACATCTTCTTTTGCAAAAAACGTCTCTTAGCTAGACTTCAAGGCATCCAACCAGCCATGACCGAGGGCAATATGGAGGACCTATTAGCCCTGGAAGAACATTTGAGTAGGGAGCTGATGAACATCCTTAGCGAGGAAGAAATTTATTGGCACCAGAAAGCGAGATGTGATTGGATTTCGAAGGGTGATAGGAATACTCGGTATTACCACACGCTCACCCTCTCAAAGCAAAGGAAATTGAAAATAGATAGGCTCTTTAACTCTCAAGGGGAACCAGTCACTGACCCAGGCGAACTCCGCAGCTTAGCGAGAGACTTCTTTGCTCAATTGTATACCCTAGAGGAGGGCCAGTATCCCCATTTTCATCTCTCAAGGGCATTCCCTTCTCTTTCGGGAGATTTCCTTAGAGATCTAGCCTTGCCCATACACCCTGTGGAAATTTGGAATGCAGTCTTTGGCATAAATCCAAATAAGGCCCCGGGGGCTGATGGGTTCAATGCCCTTTTCTTTCAGAAAAATTAGGCGCAGGTCGAACCCAAGGTTACGGAGTTCATTCAAGCTGTCTTCAGGAAGGAACAATGGGATACAAAGTTAAACCATACCCTACTGGTGTTAGTTCCTAAAATCCCCTTCCCGACAAGTATCGCCCAGTTTCGTCCGATTAGCCTTTGTAATGTGACCTACAAAATTATCTCCAGGATCGTTGTCAATCGCTTGAAACCTCACCTAGATTCTCTCGTGCAGGAGAATCAATGCAGTTTTATCCCAGGCCGTCAAATTACTGATAATATCATCATTAATGTTTGACGACCGTGTCTATGCAAGTCACCTGGCAAGGTGTAGCCTTAGACCCTTTCAAGCCTTCGCGGGGTATTAGACAGGGTGACCCCATCTCGCCTTACCTTTTCATCCTCTTCATAGAAAGTTTAGGCCAGCTTATTTTGAGAAAAGTAGGCCTAGATCACTGGCGGCCACTCAAGTTAAATCCCTTTGGGCCTCCTATCTCCCACCTCTTCTTTGCCAATAACCTGGTTCTGTTCGTTGAAGCTTCAGAGTCCCAAACCCAAGTTATAGCTGCGACCATGGAAGAGTTTTTTTAGGCTTCGGGTTAGAAAGTTAATATAACCAAAACTAGGATCTTCTTTTCCAGGAATACTCCTCACGAGAACGTTACTCGCCTCAGTCAAGCCCTGGGTTTCAAGAGTACGAATAATCTGCGTAAATACCTTGGAGTTCCAGTGATTCATGAGAGATCCACGCGGCTCACTTACCTTGGTTGATACAGCCTTCGTTCAGCTAGACGTGAAAGACTGGTTGGTCTCCAATCTCACGAAACATACCAGGGAGCTACAAGGGTCTTGGGCTACCACCTTTTGAGTCGCCTGTTGGATGATTTGGTCTTGGCGTAACAAAAGCATTTTTGAAGACGATTTTGAGTGGCTAGAGGATGGGCCCAGCGCTGTTCTGGTTTATGTAGAAGGGATTATGAGAGCCAGAGCAATGGAAACCTGTTTGTTTCCGATGCAGGGCCTATCAATAGGCAGTCTTGTAGGGTGGCATAAACTGCCTAAAGGATGGGTCAAACTTAACACGGGCGGAGCGGTTAAGCATAGGTCGTCCACGGCCACTGCAGGTGGCCTTACTCGAGATCGGACAGGACAGTGGTGCAGAGGCTTTATTCAGCACATTGGCTACAGATCGCCACTGTCTGCAGAACTTTGGGGAATCCACTCAGGACTCAACTTGGCTTGGTCACTCGGATACCGCCAAGTCATCCTCAAAGTGGACTCCCTTGAAGTCATTAACATCCTTTCCTCTCCCACTATACAGTTTCTTGACAATCCTATTTTGCTAACAAGTACCCTTGGTCTCATCCAACGAACTTGGGAGGTGAACGTGTAGTATGTCCCTAGGGAGGAGAACCAGTGCGCTGACCATTTAGCTGCCCTCGCGGACCAGGCCAGACCAGGAACTCACTACCTTCAGGAGCCACCGCTTTCTGTTGGGGAGCTCATTCATAGGGATAAGATAGGCGTTATGTACCACTGAGCAGTGAGTTAGATTAGCCTGCTCGGGTGTTTTCTTCATTTGTATTAAAAAAAAGAATTACCCTTATTGCAAGGAGTGTTAACTAGATTAACTTGAATCTCTTTGGTCTCTATTGCATTATTTCCCTGCAGTTTTCCAATTTCAAGAGAAATGCCTATAATAGATTTATTTTGATGTGAAGCATATTTGATTGTTTCAGCATATTTGATTGTTTCACTTTATCCTCCATCAACTCTCATGATAGTTATTTCTTTAGGTAAATTAGCTAATGAATACAAAGCAATGCAAATTCTTGCAAAATTTATTCTTTTGGTCTCTGTCGTTACTTGATCAAGGCACATTGGCCTACCAATTAAGCTAGCAAGGTAGTTAAGCCCTTCGATGGTCTAATACTCGAGTGGGATGTCATGTATGCAGATCCATAGAGGCATATTTGATTGTTTCAGCTCTTCAATTTAGATTCCAGTTCTCCAAGGTTGGACCAGAAATGGTTTTTGATTAACATTCCATGGTCCAACCCTTATAATGCCATTAGCAACATCAAGAGAATTAAATTGAATGAAGAAGATGTCCTCATGATTCAATATGGTGTCAAGCACTCCATATTTTTTCTAGTTTGTAGTAGCCCAATTTTTCATAGGGTACTCTTTTATCCAAAAAGAATCCAACAAGAGTGGATTTCCACTTATCCACTCCTACCTAAAGAATGGACAAAGGTAGGGAGACAACATGGTGTTCAAGAGTGGGATTAGGAGGTTAAAAGGTAAGCTTGGAATCAGGGTTATGATTCCCTGCTACTTATAGCCAGGTCTGCCTAATAACTAGTTCTATATTCGATGAGGAGGTTAGCAAAGGTGTTAGGATGGTAGTTACATTGGCAAGTGAAGTAAGAGTATAAGGTAGAGGCAAGAAATGTTCATAATTATAAATCATGGATAAAGACCGCTGGTTAAAAGGAAAAATTATTAGTCCAAGACAACTAACAAAGAAGAATGAGGACGAAGGATGAAAGACGACCAATAGAAGAGAAACATGAACACAGAACAAATGTTAGGAAACAAAGTTGTAGGAAAATGAGTAGAGATATAAGGAATTATACCAATAGGAGCAAGTGAAGGGTGAAAGCTGACAAGTAAGAAGACAAGAGCTAAGCGTGACACTAGAACGAAGTTGTTTCATGGTAGAAATTTCTTCAAGATAGAAAATACTTCAAGCAAGAGCGTCATGGAACATGAGCATAGATGCAGCCATATACATCACCATGAGTAAGACATTCATAAAACTTAAATGGTCTAAGTTGCTATAATTTTGCTATATACGCAGGACTTATGAAATGGTTACTCCAGCATTGTGCTTTCTCCTATATGGTTTTGGAATCTTCACAGTTGAAGAAAAGATGACTTAGGGATTCCTACTCTAGGTTATAAAAGCAACTTATATTGTCTATTGCACTTACCTTAACCATATCTTAGTAGGTATTTTCCCCTTGAATATTGACCATATAATGAAGTTTACTTTAGGACTACTGTAGCGCCCCCTTACTGTAGAGTATACATCGGGACACCCGTAGGTCATTCCGATACATATCCTGCGAACAATCACTACTGTACTTCACATGGCATTCTAATAATAAAACATCAGTACAAAATCTCAAACTTTTTAAAACCAAAATTTTCCCCATTTCATTTCATCAAAATCAGAAGTTTATACAACTGTCATCGTTTACTGTCTGTACATCACTACTACAAAAACCCTAGTACAATATGCTATATAACTAGGGAAAATACATTAGCTCTATCTAGGTCATCCCAAAATTCCCAGCTGACCGACCTGTGAGCTATGACTTCTCTCGCCAACACAATCTACACGGCTAGAAAAGTCTCTCTGGAGCAAGGAGTCTACTCTCGGTCCTGAAAAATATGTTGCAATTTTGGGTGAGTTTGCGAACTCAGTGAGGTAACCATCGTAGATGGTTCACTCAATTCATGCAACAATCAAGTATATCACAATGATTTCATAATTTCACATTGATAAAAAATACCATATGATCACATAAGCAATACTTTTATTTTTCACATAAACATAAGGCATTTCGCCTTTCACTCAATCAAAGAGATTAAACCAAATGCATATGAAATGCTCATGTGACACTGTTCCAATTTATTACGGTGTTGTAACCCAGCGTATGAACTGTCCCAATATGGGCACATGAATCGTTGAACCTGAGGCTCTGAATCACTGTGGGGCTCGAGGCCCGAATACAATCATTGAGCTTTTAGCTCTTAGTGGCTGTTCCGGTCACAACTGTCATTATTTGATCATGCATTCATGTATGAAATGCATATGTCACGATTAAGCAGTATCTATATCACAATTAATACATGTGTCACAATTTATCACATCATAAGCAAGTAGTTCACACATTTCCATACAAGTAGTATTTCTGTGTCATAATTCCCCAGTACTCACATCGGACCTTCTGTCCGGAATCCACGATCATAAACAAATCTCAAACCCACCATTATTCGCCATAGGATTATAAGCAATTAATAATTGAGAGAACCATCTAGGTCACTCACCAATAGCTTCCGAAGCTAATGCCTAGAAGTCTCGGCAACGTCTGTGGGTTGACATTCCAAAAGCACCTCTATAACCAGTCAAACACACATATATTACACATTGTACAATCAGAAATGTATAATAATGCACATGTAGAAATTAAAATGTGTACAATGCATGTTCGTGA
>JAOSBM010000001.1:11121878-11154025 GCA_027568955.1 Erythroxylum tenue
GTAGGAGACAACTCCCATGCATGCACAAAGACCTACGTAAAACCCTAAACCTAGCAATCATCCCTTATATAAAGTATTGTTTTGCCATAATAGAGGTAAGAGACTCATATGCTGTTATTTTCTCGGCTTTTAGCTGCCAATCACCTTCACCAGAAAACTAACTTGAGCGTCAGAGGGGCCTTCCGGGAACCAACCCCCGGCTTGTCTTATTTGTTTTGCAGGTATTCATCATAACGAAACTACAGAGATAATGAATCCAAGTAATAGTATCTAACCCGGACAAAATCCGACTGAACCAAAATGTAATGTAAACATATGGATCTTTACATGGACGAAACAAACAAAACTTCTTGTGGTTGTCTTCCTCCAAATGTCAGTCAATTACAGCATACAAGCTCCTAGCGTCATGATTGATAATTATGATTCTTCTTTCTTTCTTTCAGCAATTTCGAGCTTGGGGTTAAAGGCCACGAGTGGGAGTTGTTTAAAACCTGATTTGGAAGGGACCCGCTTTACTCACTATAGTCCAAACCTCGTCTCAGATCATAATCATAACCCCATATCTGATACGGGTTATCTTTTCTTTTTGATCTGTAAGTTTTCTGAAATGGAGTCATCAAATATCAAATATCAATTGGTAGTCACCTAAGCCAGTTTAGACAGTTGAACCAATTGAGACTAGAAAAAGAAAACTCTTCCTTTTAATTGAAAGTAACATTCACAATTACCGAAGTAAATAGTAGGAATGCTTACTGATAAGTGACATTTTCTTTTATTCAAAAGGGGAATGAAAAATAGAACACCACCACCGACCCTCTTAATGATCATGTCAATCCCACCCACCAACTCCAATCCTTCATTGGGGAAGATTTTTAGAAAAGAAACAGAAGAGGGTCATGGGTATATAGAAACGTCCAATTTGCAGGCTCATATTGTTGGTCAATGTGGGGCGAATGTAGATAGAGGCTGTTTTTCCTTACACGCCAATTAATTCAAGAAAACACAAACTAGAAGGGTCCCTACCATGTGAAGAAAAATGAAAAATGTGGTTGGTCTTGCAATGTAGGCAAAAAAGAGGACTCTTCTAATTTAAGTGAGGTCGTGAGTTTAAACCGCCTTCATGTGTGTAGTCGTTTAAAATTTAGAGTCAGAGTTTTGCTTCCCGCAAGGGACTTACTCAGCTCAAGCGGGAATTAGTTTAGGTGTGAATGGCTTAAAGGTACCTTCCCATAATTAAGACCCTCCTAAGACACCTCGTAGAAAATAAAAAAAAGGAAAAGGTTGACATTTTAATAAATTTAAATGATCTCTCTAAAGAGTTTTTTTATTAAATAAAGGCCAAGTTGCGTATTACAGGATCTTTTTAAATTCTGTGTTCTAACAAAATTATACTGTGTATTGTTGATGTTGTTTTGTGAATGTTTGTAAAGAGTTTGAGGATATTTTATCATGTCCTAAATCAATGTATTGTTTAACACAAATTTCTATTTCTCTACTATCTAACAAAGTGAGCATCATTTTCTTTCGTTCTTCTTTTACAATAAGAAGTTATCATCTTCTTCTAACATGTACATTGAATCATTCAAAGCGTTCCTAACATTAATTTCAAGGATTGCTTCCTGGTGCAACTTACCCCTTGACTATAAGATGCATGATGTAAAAAGTAGATGGAGTGCAACAACCTAGAATTATAAAAATTAGAAAGAAGTACATTTTCTAAAGAAAAAATGCATAATCTTTCAAAAAGTGCATTTAATACGTTTTCGAAAAGATTAGAGCCGTTAATATTCGTAAAATCCCAAACCCCGCCCTATTAACGGAGGAATGTGGACTGTGACCTCACCTTGATTTTGCATTCAAAATGACCAGAATGACCCCAATGTGATATGACTGACGCGCCTATTCCTTTCACCTACTTTTACATTATCAATTCATTAAGCACTCACTTCAATATTTGCATGAATACAAGAGATTTAGAGAACCAATCCCGTTTAGAAAAGCGTTTGAGGTCATAAATCTTACGACTTGCGCGTTTTTCAAGTTTTTAGTGAAAAAGATAATAAGTTAAAATGTAATTCCACTTTGAAATAATCTCACCTAAACATAAACATGTACTATTTGGAAGTTAACTGGAATCATTTTGGTTTTGGACAACCTAGTCATTTATGTTAGCTTCAATGTCACTCCCATCCATTTTGGTAATTTCAAGGTCACATATGTTGGGTCTCTGTCTTTCAAAATTTTCAGTTAAATGTTCTCCGCAAGCTAACAAATTTTTTTGTCCGAAATAGAGAAAAACACAACCCCTCTCTCTGCTGTACAGAAAGAATATAGAGAGAGAAAGGGAGAAAAAGAAAAGCAAAAGAACAAAAGATGGCATTTTAGAAATGAGTAAAGCAAAGACCATCATTTTACTGTTGGGGGTTTCTTAGAACTGAAAAAGAAAGAACTTCAGATATCCAAAGATTTAATCTTTGCAAAGAGTATGAAGACTGGTGATAAAGTAGATAAAACCCAAATGCTGCTACTCTTTTACTGAACTGGGAACTGAGGATCAGATTCACCAATCCGAGATCTCGCTGGTTGGTATTAAAGGTATGAACTCCCCCGCATGTTCTTAAATTGTGAGCTCAAAGGGGTAAACTTCTCGGATTTCTAGCATGCAAACTTGGTGCATTTTTGGCTGTTTACTTGTTCGTTGAATGTTTGTGCAGATGGTTCTTTTTGTTCTATCATTTGAATTTGACTTTTGTGGGGATGCTTCTGCGAGCGGGTTTGGTTTGGTTGAAGCATTTGAGGCTGGAATGTTTGTGGAATCAGATCTGGGTTTTGCTTAGTTTGTTTGAAAAATAGATTTCTTTGCCTAACTTTGGCTACATTTTGGGTTTAAGGAGTAAGATCCATGGGTGAATGTTTTTGTAAACATTTATGCCCTTAAACTAGTAGATTTTTACCAACGAGTATATAATATGGTCATTTGCTTTTCCATTTATCGTCATTTGAATTCAGAATGTGCATCGGTGAACTGTTTGTTTCTGTCTTTGATTTCCATATATGGAGCATAATCCACATTTGAACCGAATTCAGTACATAGAATTGGTCAACATTGGGTTTTATGTTTATTTTCCTTTTCCAGAACTTGCGGTGGAGGTTGGAGGTTTTTGACATGAAATTTTAAAGCCTTTATTATTTTGCAAGCTGGGGATCTCTCAATCTATCTGCACATGTACATTATTGAGTGTAGGAGGAGGATAAAGAAGCAAGTAGTCTAAAAATATTATTGAAAAATGAAATCGGACATGCCTATCGACTATGCTATGTTTCAATTGTCACCAAAGCGAACACGGTAAGGACTTTAGTTTCCTCAATTTCTTATTCCAGTTTTGATCACAGTGTACAGTTTGGCTTATCTTTCCTGGTTTCTTGTTTCTTTTGCAGATGCGAGTTGTTTGTTTCAAGTAAGGGAAACACAGAGAAACTTGCTTCAGGACTTGTAAAGCCTTTTGTCACCCACTTGAAGTTTGTAGAAGAGGATGTTGCACAAGCAGCTCATTCAATTAAACTTGAAGTTGAAGGTCAAAGGAATCATGATGGGTGGTTTACGAAAGGAACACTTGAGCGGTATATGCAATTCTGGGATACCTTCATGGCTGTTGGAGAATTAAACCATGTTGTATTTGACTTTTGATGTAATCTGCATTTCGTGTTTTTAGATTTGTGCGGTTTGTCAGTACACCTGAGGTTTTGGAAATGGTTAATACATTGGATGTGGAGATGTCTCAGTTAGAAGCAGCCAGGAAAATATACTCTCAGGTAAACTTCCATTTTAGGCAGCAAAAAGCCTCTGAGTGCAGTTGAAAATATTGTATCTGAACTTGAAAGCTTTTATTCAGGGCGCTGGAGATCAGTTTTCTGGTGCTTTAGGTGTGTATCTTTCTCCTTCTTTTTCTTCTCATGTGTATAGAAGCTCCTACAAAATTATATGACAATAATGCTATAATTCAACAGCACTGAGGAATGCAACTATGGTTAGAAGATATTTGCTTCTTTGGAGGATGAAATATTTGCTTTTATATTATCTCTGATATGAGCATGTCATTGATTCCAAGGGACATTCTCATGAAAGAAAAATTGAAAAGTGTTGATATTTTCTTTCTGAATATTATTGACCACACTTTTGTTTGAGACATTGTATGCTGAATGTTCCTTCCTACCACAATGCACAATTAAATTATGTGTTCCCAATCATATAACTCAGCTTTTGGGTTATTTGCTACAGGTGGCAATGGAATAGGAATCATTGCAGGAGCTGATGCAACAAAGTAACTCTCTGATTTTATTCTTTTCTGTTTCTGTAAGGCCTGGTGCTGCCCAGGGGGAGGGGTTAGGAATGTGAGGGTGGTTGATTTCATCTACTGTTGAAATTCTTTAAGTTCTATCTGTTCGATTTTTCATTTTAACTCAGTTAATTGAAACCTTTGCAACAGAAGTAGATTTGTTTTTTCTTTTCTTTGCCTCTTGGCTTGGATGGTGGGAAGTGGGGATTAATGATTGTCAAAATATTAGACTGAGGATCTAATATTTGGAAGATGTGGAGCAGATATTAGCATTTTCATCTACTATACGAAATAGGCAAGGAAGTATTGATAGTGAATTATGAAAAAAGTAGATGATAACGGTGATGATTTCAAAGATTATAGTGTAGACTTCTCAGTGAAATGAGGCCATAGTTTTCTGCAAAATGCACCTGACTATGACTATGATTTTAGCATGTCCCTAAAAGCAATGTGTTACATGATGCAGGAAGGAGCTTCTGAGGGCAATGGATGTACGACTTGCTGCAGTTAGGCAGGACTTAACTGCAGCATGTGCTCGTGCATCAGCTGCTGGTTTCAACCCTGACACTGTAACAGAACTCCAGCTCTTTGCAGATTGTTTTGGTGCCCATCGCTTGAAGTAAGTACCCTGAGGAATTTCCTAAATCTATTTTGGGTCCTTAACTCTTTCTCTTTCTCTCTGGCCAAGCCACTGGAATTGAAACTGTGGGGTTTGTGGTAAGGATAATAGAAGAAATCAAAGTTAAGGCTATATAGATCTGTCAACAATCAAAGCACTGGCTTAGGATTCTCAACACCTGACTTGTGGCTGCCCAAACATTATGTGCTCTAGTGCGCAGTTTCTATTGGTTAGAAGTAAGGTCTAAGAAAGAAATAAACTATAGTAGAGCATTGAAACTTATGGAACATGTCTCGTTCTTTTTCAGATCTTCTATCTATTATCATTGGGCTATACCAGCTCCATTCTGTCCTGTAAATATGATCTTAGTGCCGTAAGAGTTGAAATTGTGGGATATCATATTTAGATGGTCTTCAGTAGCTTGTTCTTGATTATCTATCTTGAAAAGTGCAGCTATCATCAATATATGAAGGTATCTTCTTCTGTTTTTATATCTTTCCATGATAGATAGCCACTATGCTAGACATCATAGGTATTTACATGAAAAGTAGTTATGGTCTCTACATAGGGAAATAAAATCTGTTGTTCTTGGCATTTTATTTGGTGGAACTACATATTTCGTTGAGCCACAGTTGCACCATGTGTAAGGTAAGTGATATGTATGAGCTTTATGCAGGTACAACTTAGCCATCTTGATGATATAAAGCCCCTTCTGAATACAATTCTTGATTATATATGCAGCTGAACTTAAGTCCCTCATATTTCATCTCATCAGATAATGCAAGTTGTACTTTGCACTCGGCATGACACTCCTTTGCATTCTAATTCTCTTTTATTACCAATTCAGAAATTTTTGTCTCAAGTATTTGGATTCCCTATGCGGTTCTCCTGCTTCCAAGTATATGATACCAGGACCATTTGAGGGTTTTTTAGATTTTCTAGGGTGTTATCCTGGGTGAATCTGGGGCTAATTGTTAACATTTGTTACTCGATAACAAGTTACCCTTATCAACCTATTGACTTGTGCATTAAGTCCTCAATTTTTATCACTTGAGACAAAAGGAATCTTCTGGTGGAAGATACAAAGAAAATATTATATTATACACCATTTTGAGATGATATATCATAGATCGAAAAAAAAATAAGGGCTGGGATGAAAGAAACAGGCAAATTTTCAGCAACATCAAAAGGAGTTTTGAGGCTTTCACTTACACACCAACCTATTTTGTGACAAGCTTTCTTTAGATTCAAATTCCATTGATGTGTGGTGGTATGAGGAGGTGGTTTATAACAATTGTTGGTATTTTAAGTAGCATAGCTTTCTAACTTGGTTCTTGAACTCTCATCCTCTTGGTGAGATTGCAATTCATCTTGATTTGTCTTTTATTGGCTAAATTAAATTTCTTTTTTTTTTCCAAAAAAGATGGCATTGGTTCTTCATAACTTACCATGTCACTGTTCAGCTGGTTTAACAGTTAAATAATGATTTTCTATTTCTAAAGGTCCTGACTTCCTTGTACTTGTCACGTTTTCTTTCATCTAATATCTTAGCTCTTCCATTACCAACCCAAGTTAATCCTTTATTCTTTTTTTTGGTCTATCTCTGAAAGCTTTAATAAACATATTTACATGTATTCTACAGTGATTCTTGTACCAAGTTTATCTCACTGTGCCAGAGAAGGCCCGAAATGATTAGTCCATGGAAGCCACATATTGAGGATGAAGTGGTTCGCTCTTCATGGGGATCGGACATGTCAATTGATGATCCGACAGAAGAGCCAAATGGGTCCCACACTGAAAGAGCTGACCAACTCCCTTCTCAAAACAAATTACAACACCATCAAGCTGGCAAGGAGCAGCCAAACCTCGAAAAAGCACAGCTCTGCCTCAACCAATCCAGACCCTCAGCCTCTGAACAAACTAATTCCTCAGTCTCTGTTAACCAAAAACAGAACAGTGAAGAAGAGGCAAAGAAAGATGGTGTCATTGCGTCATCACAGAATCATCCAAGTCAACCAGGAAGGAGACTGAGTGTGCAGGATAGGATTAATCTGTTTGAAAATAAGCAGAAAGAGAATTCAGGTGGGAAACCTGTAGTTGTTGGGAGATCTGCTGAGTTGAGAAGACTATCCTCTGATACCTCATCGGCATCTGGACCTGAAAAAGCTGTGCTGAGGAGATGGAGTGGCGCCAGTGACATGAGCATTGACTTGGGGAATGACAGGAAAGATAGCATTTTTACAGAGAGTCCTGCATTAACACCTTCTTCAGGCTCTCTGTCTCAGAACAGAAGTAGTGTGATTTTTGGCTCATCAGATGATCATAAGGACCAGAAGGGGTTGAATGATACATCAAGCTCATATAAGAATGAGGCCAAGAAAGATCATACTGAATTGCTGACACGTAGTGGTTTTGGTGTGAATGATGCGGAGGTGGGTTGTAAGGTGAACATTAGCTGGAAAGATCAAGTGGCTTCTCAGACACAAGTGAAGTTTCGTACTGAAAAAGGGGAGCGAATGCTTGAAGATCATTCGGTTGGAGAGAAGAGCAATTCTGGCAGGGAAGAGAAGACAATTGGAGTTACAGATTTAGTGGGGTCTGAAGGAAAGTTAAGAGGTTTTCAGGAAAAGTTGGAGAACACTACATTTAAGAACCAGGTTAGTCTGCAGAGCCAGATTGGAAGTTCAGTGGGTAGGGTGTGTGAAGCTGAACTTGGAAATAGAGTTGAAGGTATCGATTTGAAGGATCAGCCACGGAATAAGTTTAGGGTTTCTCATTCTCATTCCCAGTCTCTTTCAGGGCAATTTGAAGTTGGTATCAGGGTGGGAGTTAAAGAGTTGTCACAGAAAAAGGCAGAGGGTATGCAGCCAAATTCTCAGTTGGAGTGGGGATTGCCTACTGGGGAGAGTGAGCTAGTGGGAAAGAAGGATTTCACTTTGCCTGAAAAGGAACCCAAAGAGGAAGATCTTGAAATTCCAAAAATGAAGGTCCAGAAACCATTTTTTGCTAGTCCAGAACAGATAAGGAAGATGCAGAGTAGGGATGAGTGTGGCCGCATTTTGGATGAAGCTGTTTTGCCTAGTAAAAAGGCTTCTGAAATCCAAGAGAGCTTTGGTGCTACTCAAGCATCATCAACAGAGACAATTCAAAGGGTTAGGCAGTCCAAGGGGAGCCAAGAGCTCAATGATGAGCTGAAAATGAAAGCTAATGAGCTTGAGAAGCTTTTTGCAGAGCACAAGCTTCGGATTCCTGGCGATCAATCTGCTTCTACACGAAAACTGGCAGCAAGCTCACAGTACCCAAAACAAGCAGTGGTTGGGATGCCCTTGGCGCAATTTGAGGAGAAAAAGCCAATCATTGAACCAATTGAAAATCCCAATTATATGTCTGAGTTGAGAACTCCTGAAATGAAGATGGTGAACAATCAAGATTATGACATTACTCCGGACCAAAATATTTCTCAAATTAGCCTTTCTGATGATTCCAGAGGAAAGTTATATGAGAGGTACATGCAAAAAAGAGATGCAAAACTGAGGGAAGAATGGAGTACAAAAAGAGTTGAAAAAGAAGCCAAGTTAAAGGCTATGCAAGATAGCCTTGAGCGGAATAAATCTGAGATGAAGGCCAGACTTTTTGCATCTGCAAATAAACAGAATTCCACACGAAGACAGGCAGACAGTCTCAGAAAGTCCAATGTGCATTCAACTTTAAAGAAAGAGCAGGTATAGCATTAATAATTACTCCCGAAGAGATAATTTATGAGGCTGATAAGTTTTGGGCTTGCAATTTTGCTTTTGTTTCTAGTAATTGGAATCTTGACGCTGCCCATCTCACAAGTGTTCCTTTGACAGCAGCCAGTAGATCTCGCTCAGAGTGAAGAGGATGAAAATTCCGAGTTTTCAGAACAGAAATATTATGGACAAGATAGATCCTTCAGTGAGGCATCCTTTGTTGATGGTTCTTCAAAGAACTCAAACAAGAGGCCTTTTACAAGTAGAAGTATCCCTTCATCCACCCCTCGCACTACAGTAGTACCAGTTCAACGGTCATCATCCAAAATTTCCAACTCCAATACAGGGAGACGGAGAATGCAATTGGAAAATCCTCTAGCGCAATCTGTTCCAAACTTCTCTGATTTGAGGAAAGAAAACACAAAACCCTCTTCTGGTGTAAGCAAAATGGCAAATCGAACACAGTTGAGAACCTATACTCGTAGCAGGAGTACTAATGAAGATATACATCTTACCAAAGAAGAAAAGCCGCGACGTTCTCAGTCTTTGAGGAAAAGTGTGGCTGTTACTGGTGAATGCAAGGATATCTCCTTTTCAAATGCTGATAGTGTTATTTTGGCACCTTTAAAGTTTGATGATGATGATGGTGAACGAGGCTTTCATGAGAAGTTTGCAAAACCTATGGAGCCAAGGCCTTTCCTCAGGAAGGGTGATGGTCGAGGCCCTCGTGGAGGAGCTAGTGCTGATAAACTGAAAGCTTCAGCGGCATCTCACATTTTTGCACATGAAGATCAATCTAAGGAATCTCTGTATGAAGTGGATGATTCAAATCATGCAAGACAAAGGGAGGAGGAGGAGGAGCAGGAGCAGGAGGAGGAGGATGAGGGCAGGCTTGAAAGTCTAGAGCTTGAAGATTGTGGTAAATTGGATAATGGCAAGGCAAGCCTAAGCCAGGAGTCTGACAAGATGATTATGTCTGGTTCTGAGAATGGTGATTCTCTGAGATCTCTTTCTCATATTGATCCTTCCCCAGTTGCTGAATTGCCTGCCTCAGTGCTGTCATCATTCTATGCTGTGGGGTCCTTTCAGGACTCCCCAGGAGAGAGCCCAGTGTCATGGAATTCACGCACGCATCCATTCTCCTACCAACTTGAGACTTCAGACGTTGATGCTGCTGTTGACTCACCAATAGGAAGTCCTGCATCCTGGAATTCGCACCCACTCAACCGAGCAGAAGCTGATGCGGCTCGAATGAGGAAGAAGTGGGGAAGTGCTCAGAAACCTATTCTTGTAGCACATTCTTCACACAATCAGTCCCGCAAGGATGTGACAAAAGGGTTCAAGAGGTTGTTAAAATTTGGAAGGAAAAGTCGTGGAACAGATAATCTGGTCGATTGGATTTCTGCTACAACTTCTGAAGGAGACGATGACACAGAAGATGGGCGAGATCCTGCTAGTCGATCATCAGAAGATTTGAGGAAGTCAAGAATGGGATTCTCACAGAGCCATCCTTCTGATGATAGCTTCAATGAAAGCGAGTTGTTCAATGAACATGGTAACCTATACATCCCATTTTCAGATTCATTGATTAATTAAAAGTCCTATTCTAGTAAAATTAGGTTCTAGCATGCATTTACAGTTGTCTGTGGTATCATATGTGCTATCACTTAGCTTGGAAATTGATGTCTTTTACTCCAGTTTTGATGAAGTAGCTGATTCAATGATTAGAAATTTATATCATCTCTTGTTTGATATTATGGTGCTTTATATTATCCCGCTGAATATATAAGAAGTTTAGTTGCTCATTTTCTGCTAGATTTAAAGCAAGGATTCTTTATAGATTATTTATTGCAGTGACATTCAGAAAGATTTCTCTTTGCCGTTGTAAGTGAAACATTTGTCGATAGCTCAGACTGAAAACACCTTGCTGGCTTTTGCAAAGGACTGATCTAGTATTTGTTGATTTCATTGAATTAATATTACAGCTTTGCTTGTTAAACTTGTTATCCAAGGAGATTTAACCATTTGGTTCAGGTCACATTATTTTCAGATGATGAAAGTTATTATGTTGCATGTTTTATACGATCTTTCCTAAATTAGGCAGTGCTGAAAATTTTGGAATCCACTGGAATTCTGGCTTGCTAAAGCGTTAATGTACTAATGAATGATGATTTCCAATATAGTCCCTCAGGTCAGCAAAGAATTAATGGACAAGTTTATGAGTTTGACAATGAATACTTCATTAACATTTTGATTCCAGATAGATTTTCCTGTCTTATTTTATATTTTCTCATTTATACCTCTTTGGATTCCAAGTAAAAGCAAAGGTGGGATGGTGTTGGTTATGCTCTTGTTATATGCTGAAATTTTCAAGAATATGACCATGCGCCTGTCTTCTTACAGTTCAAGGATTGCGTAGCTCTATACCAGCACCTCCAGCAAATTTCAAATTGAGGGATGATCATATATTTGGAAGCTCCATTAAAGGTCATTTCTTATGTTATCCTTTGCCCTTTCGTTTGTTGTTTTTCTTGGTCACTAACTGCATTCATATTCAGATGCACTGATTATTGATGATGTATCATGTATGTCCATGGTCCTTGGTCTAGTGGATAGCATGATGTCACTGGTAACTGTATGGTCGGTCAAACTTGGGCTTTCTTGCACTTATCTGGCTTAGATAATCACGAACATTGAAGTTTTGCAAATTAGAATCGTCCTTGCCATATTATGGGATTCTGGGCTGCATAGCTGTAAGCCTGTAACTTGACTAGAGCCTGCTGTCCTAAATCAAAGTTCATCGCCTTAAGCATATTAGAGCCTTCTAGCTAGATAAATGGGCATCTTTATATTAATGTCTAATCAATCAATATGGACCACTTCAGAGATCTGATCCTGGGGAAATTCATTGCCTTGATTTGAATGTTACACGTATAAACAATGTCCTTAGTAATATCCTATAGGCAGTTGCAGGCTATACAGTCCTGTTCTGTTTATAAGTTTGCACCACTTTAAAAAGTTTTAAAGCCTGATCGTGATTATCCAGTGGCATAAAAGGATAGTTCCTTTCTGTTGGAAATTTATTGATTTTTTATGATATACTTACTTTGATGCCTACAATTCACAGCTCCAAGATCATTTTTTTCACTCTCCACATTTCGAAGCAAGGGAAGTGACTCAAAACCCCGATAATATTTTTACCAGAAGTTTGGAGATGCTGCTCGAAATCATCTCTAACGATAAGCTGCAAGGGTTACGTACAGGAGAAAACATGCTTGTGCCAGAACTGGTTGTAAATGCTGTTACGAAAAAAATCACCTACTGGTGTTGCTATGATTTTGGTAGTCTAGGAGCATTCTTTCATCTTCTCTTCATTTGTTTTAGTATCGTGTGATGTGTACATGAGATCCTATCATTGAAGTTCCTGAGTTAATGGTGTACGAGAATGATGTGATTATGCGGAACAACTTGTAAACACGGACTACTTCATTTTAGTAATACGTAGACAATCCTGTTTGTGGCTGGCATTGTTTTTGTTCTTTTATCGAGTTGCATCTCATCAACTCTGATAATAAGCTTTTCTACGCCACTAACAGTTAGCATGAATGCACGCTAAAAAGACCACCAAATCCTTCTTGTACCTTCATTAGCTCTTGGAACGACGTGGTAATGGTTGCGTATAAATTCCCTGAGGCACATTATGCTTGTGATGCCCGTCAAGTACATTGATCAAACCACTTTATTTGTTCTGTTTCGTCTCTGAGCTTTTGTCTTTACAGGCTTTATCTCCACGTCCAGTGACAGGCTCCTCTGATACGGCCAGAACAGACAAAGAGATGGCATCTTGGTCAATTATAAAGGCAACTTTGGTTGGTTAATTTTGCCAAAAAAGGTCTCTGATGACAAATGGAATGGGACCATTGTGTATGGTAACTTAAGTCTTTATAAGAGCATATTTATCAAATGCAGCTTCTTAGCTTGAATTTCTCATTCTCATTGATCGGCAAAACACCAGGGTCAATGAACACACAATCACTTCACCTAATACAATGCTTTAAGAATGGATTTATGAATTTTAAACCGGAACAAGATCCTCTGTCCAGTTTTATGGTGTCTTATTATGTCCAGTGAATCTCAACCATTAATTTATGCGGGTCCCGCGTAGGTTTCACATAAATAAACGTGGAGCCCGCATAAATGAATGACTGAGATTTACTGGACACAATAAAACACCATAAAATTAGACATATGAACTCTTTTAAACTGGCAAAATCTTATGAGCAATAATCCAATGGCCGGCATTGTTATCTAGCACTTAGCATACACACCCCTTGATATAATTTGGATAATGCCAATCATTTGGCGCATACACACCCCTCTTTCTTGTACCGGTCAACTTAATCTCATTAGGCAATCTTACGTATTGATTACTTGTTTCTCATACTCCAAACTTAGCCTGCAGAGTGACCAGGTGGGTCTCTTAATCAAAAAATAATAAAAAAAGGGATAGAGAGCTATATTGTCTCGTCAGCTCTATTTCTCGGGCAATACACAAAGAGGAACCTGAGAGGAGGACTAAGAGAACCGGCAGTAATCTACGCTGGCTTGGTAAATTAAGGATGAAAATAAGTAGAACATCGATGACCAATACTATTCTTTGGACACATCAAATCAGACGGCATACTCAAAGTTTACTTTAATAATCCTTTTTGGACAACTTCAAGGCTGAACCTTGTTCATCATGTCCATTGGCTTCTGCTCCTCGTAGTCTGCTTTGTCATAGTACAGGGACTTAAGACCATCAAACACTTCCATCTCCATACTTGCACCATGTCTGATTCTTCTTTCGAAAGTTACTACAGACCAAGAAACAATCGACGCAGACACAGAAGACACCCTACAGCAGCTTCTATCTCTGGAGTCACTGCTTCACCTTCATTCACAGATTTAGGCTCTTCACACACGTCACAAGTTTTTCAATATGCTCCTCCTCGTACTTTTGCTTCACCCCCATTTACAAACAATGATAACGTTTCTTGGGAAAGTGAGGTATCATGGCAGTTTGAGCCAACAGGTTGGCAAGATAGTCGCAACTTGGGTGTAGCTTTGAGTCCATGGATTGATTCACCAGTGACAAGTCGTATCTTTAGAAGAACAGCTAATGATTACTACAGTTCGCATGCTCATGGTGGACTCCGAAACTTTTACAGTGACTATTCAAGCTATAGTGCAGCTCCTGTTGGTAGGCTTGAACTACAGAGTTATGCCGCTCGAGATACAGAGATTTCGGCCGTCCATGTCAGGCATTATCGCCAGAGTTCTGGTTATGGTAAATCCCGTGGTGAGAGTTCAGGCTTGGAAATCATCAAGGAAGGGTCTGCAAGAAATAGCAATGTTATGGCTTCTCAAGGTGAGCTTGTTCATATCTCTGAGAGAAGCGAAGATGTGGAGAGACAGGCACCATTCATAAAAAATCCTAGCCTTGATCATCATGGACGCCAAGGTTCCAGCTGGTTTGCGGTCTCCAATGCTTACAAGGATACAGAGCAAGATAGTTTGAGTCATGTCAGTGAGGGCCTTCATCATGCCAAGCCACATGTAGGAGATCATGAATATGGCCAAGGCTACCGTATTCCTAATCAGGATCCACGATCAGAACATGGAGATTTTGGTGAAGAGGAAGAAGATGATGAGGAGCCGCCAGAGCAGGTTGGTCTCTTTGGTTTGTTCAAGTATTCAACCAAATGGGATATGGTTCTTGTGATTTTAGGCTGTTTAGGAGCTCTCATAAATGGAGGATCTCTTCCATGGTATTCTTATCTTTTCGGAAAGTTCGTGAACAAGATCGCCCATGAAACAACTGACAAAGTTCAGATGTTGAAGGAAGTGGAGAAGGTAAACAAAATGCTTACAAGTGAAAATGATCAATGTATTAGACTGTTTATCCAATTTATTTGACAATGAGCGATGTTTCTTTTCTGCAATTCAGATTTGTCTGATGATGATCGGTCTATCAGCAATAGTTGTGGTTGGTGCATACTTAGGTAAGATGGAGAATACATCAATGATCAAACCAATAATTATACCTCTATAATAACTATACATATCTAGTGTAGATCTTAACAGTAGTTTTCTACGTTACCAAGATCAACATGTATCATTTCATAAAAAGTAAAAGTTTTGGATGGAACAGAGATCACCTGTTGGAGATTGGTGGGGGAACGATCAGCTCATCGAATCCGAACCAAGTATTTAAGAGCAGTCCTACGCCAAGAAATTAGCTTTTTTGATACTGATGTTAGCACAGGTGATATCATGCATGGAATTTCAAGTGATGTTGCACAAATACAAGAAGTCATGGGAGAGAAGGTCCATCCTACATCTTCTAACCTGAAAGCTATAATCTTTACCGTAGCACGTATTATAGAATTTGCAAAGATGTATAATATTTAACCATTTAAGTATTAAATTTGTTCTCGTTGTTAACAGATTAGACTAACAAATTCCAGTGAATATCCTCTAATGAAATAACTTTTAAATAATTGCAGATAGCACATTTTGTTCACCATATATTTACCTTCATTTGTGGTTATACTGTCGGGTTCTTGAGGTCGTGGAAGGTAGCTCTAGTAGTTTTCTCCGTCACACCATTGATGATGTTCTGTGGCATTGCTTATAAGGCCATCTATGTTGGTCTTGCTACGAAAGAAGAGGTAAGTCGTTAAGTTCAAGTAATTATTGAAGGATTCATTGTCTGAGATTTTTCTTTAAATGGAAATTGCAGGCCTCGTATAGGGAAGCTGGTGGAGTTGCAGAACAAGCAATTAGTGCAATTAGAACTGTGTTATCTTTTGTTGCTGAGGATCATTTTACCCAAAAATATGCTGATATGTTGATGAAGTCGGTACCCATTGGGGCAAAGATTGGGTTTGCAAAAGGTGGAGGAATGGGAGTTATCTACCTGGTCACTTATGCAACATGGGCCTTAGCATTTTGGTATGGATCTATCTTAGTTGCAAGAAATGAGATTCGTGGAGGTGATGCCATTGCTTGTTTCTTTGGTGTCAATGTAGGAGGAAGGTACTACTTTACCAAAAAGCGCAAGCTTGCTTCATATAATTGGCATAGGAATTAAAATTTTGCAAAATTAATAATATCAGCATGTCCATTTTTGCAGGGGATTGGCATTATCACTGTCATATTTTGCACAATTTGCCCAAGGCACAGTGGCAGCAACCCGTGTTTATGAGATCATAGATAGGATCCCTGATATAGATCCTTATAGCAGCCAAGGTGGGAGACTTTCACGTGTTCGAGGGAAAATCGAATTAAAAAATGTCACTTTTGCTTACCCATCTCGTCCTGATGCTATCATTCTTCACTCTTTAAGTTTGGCTATCCCATCAGCAAAGACTCTTGCACTGGTTGGTGCTAGTGGAGGTGGCAAGTCAACAGTTTTTAGTTTAATTGAGAGGTTCTATAATCCCAGTAAGGGTAAGCCCTCTATCGCTTTGATCAGAATCTGTTTGGCTTAGTTTTCAGTCGGTGAAACCAAACTCCAATCTTATTTCTTAGCCACAAGTTGAAGTCAAGTTCATAACTAGTAGAAGTGAGGTTTTTGCAGGAACTATTACCTTGGATGGTCATGACATAAGTAAATTACAAGTCAAGTGGCTAAGAGACCAAATAGGCATGGTTGGACAAGAGCCGATTCTGTTTGCCACCAGCATACTGGAAAATGTTATGATGGGGAAGGAGAATGCCACCCAGAAAGAAGCAATTAATGCTTGCATTGTTGCTAATGCCCATAACTTTATCTCAAGCCTTCCACAAGGTTATGACACACAGGTAGGTATAATAAGTATAATTTCCAAAAGATCCTACCTATAATTGGGAGGGACTAAACAAGCTTGAACATGCTAAAACATTGACGGTTCAATTTCTAAAAGAAAATGTTCCTTATTGGCAGGCCGGAAACAAGGGAACTCAACTCTCAGGCGGGCAAAAACAGAGGATTGCATTAGCTAGAGCCATTATTAAGGATCCAAAAATCCTTCTTTTGGATGAACCCACCAGTGCATTGGATCCAGAGTCTGAGTCTGTTGTCCAGAAAGCCATTGAAGAGATCTCTGCCACTAGGACAACAGTTGTCATTGCTCATAGGTTAGCAACCGTAAGAAATGCCAACACTATTGCTGTTCTTGATCGTGGATCAGTTGTTGAAACTGGTGACCATAACCAGCTAATGGAAAAAGGTGGAGCATACTATGATCTTGTCCAGCTTGCTTCTGACGCAGTCTCGAATCCTGCACCAAAAGAAATGAATAGCTTCAAGGACAGAGAATTTTCCAGGTACGAAAAACCATATCAAGATATTGCATCAAAGAATGTACAGGACATATCAAGATCAATAAACTTTAAGTCCATGCAATATGACAGCCAGATTAGTGAGATTTTGCAACAAAAAATAAAACCAAGAGTGTTACAAATGTCAGATATATGGAAACTTCAAAAACCAGAGATTTTTGTGCTTTTTCTGGGATTCACTTTGGGGATGATTGCTGGTGCAATTCTAACAGTCTTTCCATATCTCCTTGGCGTAGCCCTTGAGATCTACTTCGATAAGAACACACACAAGATGAAGAATGACATTGGAAATCTCTGTTTAGTAATTGTTGGTCTTGGTGTTGGATGCATTATTTCCATGACAGGTCAACAAGGTTTTTGTGGACTTGCTGGAACTAAGTTAACTAAGAGAGTCAGGGAAATGTTGTTTAAGTCTATACTAAGACAAGAACCTAGTTGGTTTGATCTTGAAGAGAATTCACCTGGGGTACTTGTTTCAAGGCTCTCAGTTGAATGTGTCATTTTCAGAGCTGTTCTTGGTGATCGATACTCAGTTTTACTCATGGGATTGAGCTCAGCTGCTGTTGGTTTTGGTTTATCATTTTATCTTGAATGGAGGCTAACCATTTTAGCTATAGTTTTAACTCCTTTCACTCTTGGGGCAAACTACTTAAGCTTGATCATAAACGTTGGACCAAAAATAGATAATAGCACTTTTGCCCGAGCTAGTAACATTGCTGCTGGCGCGGTTTCAAACATTAGAACAGTAGCGACATTTTCTGCTCAGGAACAGATAGTTCAGTCATTCCATAGAGCCTTGGATGAGCCCAGGATGAAATCAATGAAAAGATCACAGGCATTAGGCCTAGCACTTGGTGTCTCTCAGGGTGCAATGTATGCATCATATACATTTTTACTATGGTTTGGTGCCTACCTTGTGAAAAAAGGTTACTCCGGATTTGGAGAGGTATATAAAATTTTTCTCATCCTCGTTTTGAGTTCCTTTTCTGTGGGACAGCTAGCTGGTCTAGCACCGGATACTTCCATGGCTGCAACTGCAGTTCCTTCTGTTTTAGACATTATTTACCGTAGGCCATTGATCGACGATGATAAGGAAAGGTTTAGAAAAATTGACAAATCGAAAGCACTTGATATTGAGCTTAAGATGGTAACATTTGCATACCCTTCTAGGCCTCAGGTTGTTGTTTTAAGGGATTTCAGTTTAAAAGTCAAAGCTGGTAGCACTATGGCACTAGTGGGTGGTAGCGGATCAGGGAAATCAACTATTATTTGGTTGATACAGAGGTTCTATGATCCTAACAAAGGAAAGGTCACAATGGGAGGAGTGGACGTGAGAGAGTTTAAGGTCAAGTCCTTGAGAACACAATTAGCTTTAGTTGGTCAAGAACCTGCATTATTTGCCGGCTCTATAAGGGAAAACATTGCATTTGGAAATCTAAATGCTTCATGGGCAGAGATTGAAGCAGCAGCAAAGGAAGCTTACATTCACAACTTCATCAGTAGCCTTCCTCAAGGTTATGGAACTCAGGTATGGACTTTAACCAATAAACATACGATACTGTTCAAGTAACCATGACATAGATAAACCAGACTTTGACATGATCAACTTCATCATTTTCTCTTTCTTTGACTATACAGGTTGGTCAAAGTGGAGTGCAACTATCTGGAGGCCAAAAGCAGAGGATAGCTATTGCAAGGGCGATATTGAAAAAAGCAAGGGTGTTACTACTTGATGAAGCAAGCAGTGCATTGGACTTAGAATCAGAGAAACATGTCCAGGAGGCACTAAGAAAGATCTCTAGGAGGACCACAACTATAGTGATAGCTCACAGGCTATCTACTATCAAAGAAGCTGACCTGATAGCAGTACTCAAAGATGGCAAAGTTGTGGAATATGGTAGTCATGATGCACTCTTAAATTCACATCGTAACGGGGTATATGCAAGCTTGGTTCGTGCTGAAGCAGAAGCCACTGCATTTGCTTAGCTGGGCCTTAAAATTGTGTGCACAGCAAAGCCACCATCCAATTTCAATGTGATTTTGCTTGTGCTCATGGCCATGGGCCGTTTCAAACGAATCCAATTAATCTTGTTTGAGTGTACCTAGATCTGCTTTCTTAGATGAATGGGAATTGATTGTTCTGGCATTATCTTGGATGGACCATCACAGTTCTGGAGAATGTTCTTCCCTAGTTACATTCTTTTGATGCAAAGCCTAATATATGTTAGATGCCTATAAAGGGGCCATTCGTTCATCTGCTCATTTTCTTAATTCGAAGAACTGTTCCATTCCATTCTTAGTCTCTTCAAATCTTCAAGACTAATCTTTATGTGGATGAAAAAAAAAGTTCTGATCACTCATGTTTAAGTCATGAATGACATAAAAAGTGAATTGAGTGTGCTCATCTACTTCAGTGTGTCATTTTTATCACAATTTCAATTACTTCAAGTCGCTTAGCTTTCAAGATATATTTAACCATTTGGCTAATAGTAGATAACTTATATAGTATGCTTAAATCTTAATTAATAATTTTTTATAATAGTTAATCTAATGATTGATCTTGGACATCAGAGATTGAAAGATCCCCATACCCTCTCCAAGCTCTAAAGGGAAATTTGACCTCCAATTAAAAGACCCCTGACCAATTGACAGAAAGGCACTCCATTCATGCTACCATAATCTTTCAGGGCTATGTTTGGCATTTCAGGTAAGGGCACATATTTTCTTATAGCATAACCATTGTCTCTTGGCTTTAAAGCCAAGGGATGTTTGAGAGTTACGTGCCTGTCATGCAAAGATAGTGAGCTTTGCCTATGACTCCTAACTTACAGAACAACTTTGTCTTTGGGATGTTCTTTTATCTCATCTCTATCCCAGAAAAAGAGAAAAAAAAAAAAACCAAGAAAAACTCTGTGTCTTCATTGAATATCAGATTCTTCAACATTCTCTAGTCTTGTACATTTATACTTGGAACGGTCTGCTGCTTCTCTCAGGTATATTGCTCTCTTTTAAAAAAAAAATAAATTCTTGAGATGCTATGTCGTGCAGACATGTCTTAATTATTATTACAAGTTCCTGAATCCTAAAATTATAATTCCTTGGATCTCATTACTGATATAATAAGGTTGAGAATGGTGAGCGGAGAAAAATCATCAAAAAGATGATACCTAGTCGGGATCACGTTCTTCTATCATGTGGACGTGAAAACGTGGTTAAGCAACCCCTTTTTTGCTAGTCAGTGCTTCAGAATATTGAAAGCAACAATTGATTGATCAACTTTTCCACAGCAATGTTATGATACCAGGAAATTGAGGTTTTTAAACCATTGATTTTCTTATTTTTCTTCTGACATCCTAGGGAATAGCGTTTTCAACCTGAAACAAATTAGATTATGCTCTTAACATTTGAATTTGGTGCATCAATCAGCTATCTAAAGGCTTCAGTGAAGGAAGGAAATAGACAAGGAGAGTTCATGCTTTGAGAGAGAAAGAAGGGCATGGCCTCTCTCACACCAGGAGTATTACTAAAGCTTCTTCAGAGTATAAACTCCAATGTAAAGGTTCGAGGAGAATACAGGTCTGTTCTGCTACAAGTTATCAGCATTGTCCCTGCCTTGAGTGGCTCAGAACTGTGGCCTAACCAAGGCTTCTTTGTAAAAGTATCTGATTCCTCTCATTCGACGTATGTCTCACTGTCAAAAGATGACAATGAGCTAATATTGAATAATAAGCTACAACTTGGGCAATTTTTCTATGTTGATAAAGCGGAAGCTGGAACACCTGTTCCAGTCCTGGTTGGTGTCAGGCCACTTCCAGGACGTAATCCTTTTGTGGGTAATCCGAAAGATTTGATGCAAATGCTGGTACCATCTGAGGGTCCTGTAACAGTTGATAGTGAAGGGTCGAAATTAAGAGAGTCACTAGACTTTAAAGAAGAGAGTTCGAGACAGAAAATTGTTATCAAAGAAGAAAAGGCAGTTGTTCAATCCAGGTATATGCAGGGCGTTTTGACAGCAACTCCTAAAGCTAGCGGAATAGATATTGATGGAGTTGGGAAGAGCAATGATAATGAGAATTCTGGAGCAGGTAAGAAATCTGGGTCAGTGAGAAGCAAGCCGCTAGAGAATAAAGGTCAGGTAAGATTCTCGGCCGGTAACATATAAATGTTGTAGGGTGTGCTATAGTCTCTTTCCTTGGTAATCTAGTAAATTACACTTTGGCATGGAATCAAATGTACTTTTCCATCTCCTTTCAATATATTCCAAGCAATTACTCTCCCAGTTTGATTGATATAGTGAGTAATTCGTTGGATGAAGGCTTGATTGTATTATGGAAAATGAAAACCCCTGTCAACAGATATGCCAACCATTGCAGGCACGTCCTACCACTCCTTTACGCAGTCGACTTGATGCATTCTCAGCAAAATCAGATATTTCTGTATCCAACGTCAAGGAGTTTCAACTAGCTTCCAAAATCACCTCTGCAAGATTCTCATCAAATAAACAGGACATCACTAATTTCGCGCCCTTCTCAAACAGTAAAGGCAAAAGCTTTTTGCCTGAAACACCAGCTTGGACATCTCTGCCTGTTAACCTCATGAAGCCAGGAAAGGTATGTTTCAACTTACTTTGTCATTTCTTCCAACAAATTTCTTCATTCTCCGGGGCAAGGTTGGCATGTGACAGTTCTCTAGCTGATTGATTTATCTACAAGATCTTGTATTGATTAGTTTTGGAAAATTTTAGCTTTCTTTTTCTTGATCGAGCACCATTCTCTCAGGGACTACTTAGAAGGAAATATTTAGCCTCTCAAGTTGCAGCAGAAGCTCAGAAAGAAGCATCTAATGCAGCAACTCTCATCAAGTGCCTCAAGTAAACTAAATGGCTGGGTTCATGAGACCACTTATCAAACATGTTTAACTTGACATCCATCAGAATCAATTTTCACTTACCCTTTTTTTTTTTTTTTTGAGAAGTAATAAATTCATTCAAAAAGGTGGAAATTACAGAACTTTTCAATCTTTTCTTGCAGTATGTTTGCTGATCTCTGCTCCTCTGCCTCTCCTGATAACCCCCATCAATCTCTCACCAAGTTCTTCTCGCTTCACCAGTTAATTGATCAGCAAAAGGTCACAACAGCATTAGCGGATAAATCACTCCAACTCTCAATTCAATTATATGCTTCAGACACAGAGAAAGCATCTAGAAAGCCAGTTCTGGCTCATTATCCGAATACACTAAAATCTCCAAAACCCCCAGCGGATTTAAGTTCAATTGAGAAGTTGGAATGGGCCAAAGGAGATGGTGTAAAGGACATGGAGGAATTAAAAGAAACTCTATTGAATGAAACACGAGCTTGGTTTCTGAAATTCTTGGAGAGAGCATTGGATGCCGGCTTTCGAGTCGCCACCCAAGAAAAGAAAGGTAAAGACAGTGTGGGGCGACGTTTGGAGCCAGAGAACAACCATATTGCTGTAACACTCACACAACTTAAGCAAGCAAATGAATGGCTAGATAAACAAAGGAACTCATTGAACTCAGAAAATAACAATGGACTAGTGGATGCAATTGACAGATTGAAGCAAAAGCTTTATGGTTGTTTACTTGGTCATGTCGATTCAGCTGCATTAGCTCTGGAAAATCGGTCTGATCGTGGCTGAGAGGCAAGATATCTTCTGCAGGCCACAAAATAATTCATGTATTGAAGTAATGACACAAAGTTTGACAAACTATTCATTGCGAATTCTATGATTCATAATTCTAGTCACTAAAGGCTCTTTAAGATCGAAATTTTGATTTGATACTGAAGTTAAATTAAAGTTTATAGTGATTGAAATCTATGTACTTTGTTGTTGAAAAATCATAACGTGATCGCATAACGTGCACAATGGAAGAAAATAAAACTTTTTATAATTGTTCGATATTTAAAATCTTTTTAACTTTATATCATGATTAATTTATTAATCATAAATCATATTTTATTATGAAATTTGATTTTCTTTTGAGCAACTCCTTCGTGAAGCCAAGATTTGTAATTATTAAAAGCGGCTTTAATTGTACAAGTATCTTACTCTCTCTTTTTTTCTAAAAGGAAAACTAACGAAATAAATAACACATCTGGTCTAGGGAAACAGATTCCCGACAAATCCTCTAAAAGGAGAAGATGACACCCAATGGGTGTAGTATCAAAATAACTAACTTGTACATCAAAGTGACCAGCATAGTTAGCAAGCCAGTCAGCGCATCTGTTGCCCTCTCGATATATATGTCGATGAGTAACAGTCCAGTTGCAAGTGAAAAGTTCGTTAATACCCCTAACAATAGGATTGAGCGCCATAGATCTGTGGGTTGAAGAAGAGAGGATATCAATCACGGTAGTAGAATCCACTTCAAGTTTGATTCTGCGATAGCCCAGATTCCACGCGAATATGAGTTTGGTAAAGACTTCCCAGAGTTCCGCTGACATGGATGAGCACCAACCCATATTTTGTGTGAACCCTCCAAGTCAGGTATCTGCACTATCCCGTAGAAGGCCTCCTGCTGTAGCTGAGAACGAGGACCGTTTGCATGCTCCATTATTGTTTAATTTTATCCATCCATTAGGCGGTTTGCTCCATCCGGATAGCTGATCTTGTCTAGGGCAAAATCTGGTAATAGCTCGACTTTGCCACACGGTTGAATTATGAATGAGACCTGCATAAGACAAAATGAGAGAAATAGGTGAAGAAGGCCAGTTAAATTGGTCGTCAAAAAGGGTCAGATTTCGCCATTACCATAGGAACTAACAAGTAGTGCCAAAAAGACACGACCGATCATGCCTAAGAACTTGGCGGTGTTGTTGGAGATTGTGGATGAGCCACTCCCGAGTCGGCTTAATGAAAAAGTCATTAGAAACTAGATGTGGAGGAAATGTGTTCCACACTTGGCGTGCTTTGATGCAGTCGCGCACTGCATGTAACGAGGATTCCTCAAGACGACAATGATAACAAATTCCGTCCATAGTGAATTGCTTACGGACACGATGTTGGTTAGTGAGTAACCGATCGTGTGTAAGGAGCCACAGGAAGAAGCGAATTCATGGTGGGCCATTCCATTGCTAGATTACCTTCCAAACACCATTAGGCGGGGCGTCTTCATAATCCATTATCATGGAATAAGTGGAAGCTACGGTGAACTGTCCAGTGTCGGAAAGTTCCCAGATCAACTTATCCTGCCTTAAATAGGCCTTCAAGGGAAACATACCTACAATTGCCCTGCAAATCGAGGACGGGAGATATAATTGAAATGTGTCCCAATTCCAATTACCGTCTAAGTCAACAAAATGTTAGACATTGAGGTTAAGAGTGGAATCAAGGATTGGGGTTGTAATATGAGAAATAAAGGGTCTTGCTCCCGCAATCCAAGGGTTTAACCAGAACCGAGTCCTAGTGCCATCGCCTATCATCCATTTCATTCCTTGTAGAACGAGGTTCCAAGTTGCCTTTATGCTCCTCCAGATCATTGAACCCCTTTTTGCATCAAAGGATGTGGGGATATGATTGACATCAAAGTTATATTTCACGGAGAGGACTTTTACCCATAAAGCATTAAGCTTGGCAATCAGAGTCCAACCTAACTTCACTAATAATGCATCGTTGGTTGCGCAGAGTTTCCGAATGCCAATACCCCCATCTCCTTAGGTTTACACATGTCCTCCCATTTGACTAATGAAATCCTCTTAGTGCCATTGGATGAACCCCACAAGAATTGTCGCATTAGTTTCTTCAGCTCATCACAGAGACTGCGGGGCAACCGGATCGTCTGCATTGTATAACTGGGGAGGGCCGCTATGACTGATTGAGTCAAAGTGATGTGTCCTGCCAGAGACAAAAGATTGGTTGTCCAGCCTGATAAGCGTTGTTGAACCTTGTCAAGAATGAATTGATAGGTTCTTTTGCTTACTCTTTCATGCAGTAGGGGGACCCAAAATAACATTCGAGATTGTCCATCTGTTTAAAACCCAGTGCTCTAGTTAAGCAGTGTGTCTTCGAAGGAGGAATAGTTTTGGAATAATAGCATCTGGATTTATCGTGACTGATGCATTGTCCAGAAGCAGCACAGAACGTATTTAAAATTTCTCGAATTACGAACACTTGTTCAATGGTGGCTTCAGAGAAAAGGATTAGATCGTCATCAAAAAACAAGTGAGAGAGAGGTGGTCCATCTCTGCTTAGTTTAATAGGCTTCCATCTTCCGTGGGTCACTGCTTGATTAATAAGGTGACCTAATCGTTCCATACATAGGACAAAAAGGTAAGGTGATATGGCGTCACCCTGACGAATACCTCTGGCTGTATTAAATGCATCGCTGAGTTCGCCATTCCAGTTCACTTGCAAGGATACGCTGGTAATGCACTTCATTATGAGATTAATCAGCGAATCAGGAATCTCGACGTCGATTAAAGTATCTTGGATGAAATCCCATGATAGCCTATTGTAAGCTTTTTCAAGATCCACCTTTACAGTCATTAGCCCTCGCTGACCCGTTTTCCTTTTCATAGTGTGGATAACTTCTTGGGTGATAATGATGATGTCTGTAATTAAATGCCCTAAGACAAAACTGCATTAGGTCAGAGCTACCAGATTGTCGAGGAAAGGCTTCAGTCTGTTAACAATGATCTTGGTGATGGCTTTGTAGAGCACTGAACATAACACAATTGGCCTAAACTACGTAATCGATTTGGGAGATTGAACCTTAGGTATGAGTACCATAATGGTGCAATTGAGTTTAGATTCCTAAATTTTATGGAGAAAAATTCGTTGAATAAATATAGTCAGAGAGGGGCTGGCCAACAGTGTCCGATTGGGATTAGTAGAAAAGTGTTGTGAAACCATTAAACCCTGGAGCCTTGTTGGGAGCCATACTAAAGAATGCTTCCTTGATTTTGTCAGGACTGAAAGGATGACCTAGATCAGCATATTCTTGATGAGTTAGCGAAGGGCATTGGCCATGGAACTCCTAGTTTGTAGGCTGTTGGCTTTTGACCATATATAATTTCTCGAGGTAGTGGTGCGCTAAACGTCAGATGCTCGTGGAATCTGAAATCACATTACCATTATCATCTTGCACAGAATGAATCCTCTCTTGTCATTGTCTGTTCGTTGTGATTGCATGATAGTATTTGGTATTCCTGTCGCCCTAATCTAACCATTGGCTTCGGGATCTCTAATGCCAGTAGAGTTTTTCTTGGTACAGGACCTGCTCCAACTCTGACCGAAGGTATTCCACAAGCTCTTGGATAGAGGTCGAGTCCGTGTCTTCTAGATGTTTTTGGATGCCTTCAAGTCTTGCCATGAGTCTCATCTTCCGGTGGAAAATATTGCTAAACGTGGTAGTGTTCCAATGTTGTAATCTTTCCAAGAAGAGTCTGAGCGTGCCACTAAAATCCTGACTGGTTGGGTTCCAATTTTTCGTTACAAACTGACCAAAGCAATTATGGGTAAGCCATACAGACTGAAATCTAAAGGGCCTAGTCAGCGGAGGAGAGTGCGTGCTAGTATTAAGAGTAATTAGGAGAGGCTGGTGGTCAGATTTCAGGAAAGGTAGGTGAGTAACGGATGTGTGGTGGAAAGTAGAATGCCAAATGTTTGAATAGAAGGCACGGTCTAATCTAGCGAGAATTTGGCCTCTCCGTCACGTGAGTTGAGGTCCTGAAAAACTAAGATCCTGCAGCTGACAACTGTGCACACAGTCTCGGAATTGAGAGTTGACGGTAGGTTGTAGTCGAGAGCCTCCACGTTTGTCAATGCTTTCCAATTTGGCATTGAAATCCCTACCCAACAACTAAGGTTTAGAGGTGACCCTAGCTATTTGTCGGAGGTATTGCCATAAATATTTTTGTAACGAATATGTCGGGCTAGCATAGATGGTAGTGAAGTCAAAAGACTTTTGGTCCCACTCAATACTGACATGGACAAATTGATGATGAGCTAGTAAAATTCGGACCACAATATCAGCTTTCCAAAAAAGCTAGATGCCCCCAAAATAGCCTTCGACTTCCACCTTGAATGAGTGACTAAAACCCAAACTCCTAATAACCTTCAGCTCGCGAACCCCACTTATACGAGGCTCTACCAATACGACAAGCAACGGTTTATGGATTCGGATATAGTTCTTAATGATAGGCTTGAAGGTCCTACCTCCAGCCCTTTGGCAGTTCCATATGAATATCGACATAACAACGGGATGGAGAGGGCAACTAGATTGTATGAGAGTTGACTGTGTTAGCAGTCTGGTCCTGACTCCGGATTGGCAAATGATCCAGTGTAGTCTCCTCCATCTGAGTGTCCGACTCTATAATGGTTGTATTGACTACAGTTGTGTCTTTTCCCGGGTCGGGTGGTCGCGGTGGGGGTATCATGTGTTTTTTACTGATCGAGGATGAGGCTTCATGACGACAGTCTACAGTGGGTTCAATCTTCATTTCCTTGCAACTTGAGTCCTCGTGAATGGGTAGCGAGATAGATTGGTCTTGTGAGATCACCTCGGCATGTGAAGGGATCGATAGGGCCATAGGGTTGGTGAGTGGGCTTAGGCTCGCTTGAGATGTGGGTTGGGTAATCAACGAAGGAGAAATATGCTTGATTGGAGCCTTGGCCTAGAGTGGACTTGCAGTGAGCTAGACCATGGACGGGTTTGGCCTGACGACGTGCAATGTTGTATTGCGGCTTTGGTTAACCGATCCATTCCTTGCATTAAATGACGCACGTTTCTTCCTTTGGTCCTTAGTAGACGCCTGTGTTAGGGATTTCTTCCTAGCTTGATTCTTTGTCATCGTAATGTGGGTTATGGATGGGCGCGTTTCCTCGTGTGACGAGTGACTGTTGCTGCGTCTAACGACTTTATTTCTGTCAGAGCCGCGTATCTTGATCCTTGTAGTCCCACGTGGGGTGCGGTGTTGCTCCTGTCTTGTCAGTGTGACGATGGGAAAGGTGGCGGCTGACGTGGACGTCTGTGAACCTGCTTCCATGGCCTGAACTCCGATGGTCTGGTGTCTCCGGGAGATGGGTCTCTGCGACTATTTGGGTGAGGTGTCGTCTGTTGGCCTTTGGTGGGGGACATGGAGTCGGGTTGTTTGAGTGGGCATGTGGGGCAAGACGATGCTCCATGTCCGACCCATCCACAGTAGAGGCAAATTTGGGGCAGACCCTCATATGCCACCTTGATGGGTTCTCCGTTTAATTCTACGATGGATCTAAGAGGGGAACTGAGGCCTATATCTACAGCTACTCAAGCAAATTAGCCCCGGTGAGTATTTTGTATATTGTTGTCAATTTTGACAGTTCGTCCCATCAAATTGCCAAGTGTGGTGAAGATTGATGGGTGGTACATGGCGACGGAAAGTTCGAGGAAGCGTACCCACGCCACTACGTGCGTGATTTTTCTAGTAATTGACCGAAATTCCGGGTACTAAGGTTGTACTGATAGTGCGTTTCTCGCGATGATCTACGACCTTGGGTGAGAGTCCGAATATAGTCTTCCTCTTCAATGAACTTGATTAGGTAAAACTCATTGTCTATGTCTACCAATTTCATGGGGCCTTTAGGTCTCCACAGTGTAATCTGTCTGGAATTGAGTAAGTTGAAACCTAATTTTCTTCTGAGTAGTTTGATCACCACTATGTTTGCCCAGGCTTGGTCTAGTTTTCCTTTGAACGTGTTAGAGAGTTCTAGTCCCAATCCGAATTCGCCTTGTATGATGGAAATATCTCCTTCAGCTATTTCAATAGTTTCCTCTTCTGGCCATTCTAGTTCCCTCGCTCCTAAGCCAGGGTCGGAATGGAACTGGAATGGCCGGTGGCTACTGCACTATAGCTTGGTTGAGAGCTCTGGCCAGCAGGTGCGGGAGGAGGGGGGTCTTCATCCCTCTCATGTATATGAACTTTCTTCGGAGCATGTCCATCGTAACCAGTTGGGATGAGAGCGTTTTCCATTCAGTGCAATTCTCCTTTCGTTTCAAGATGGCCTCATAGTACAGTACTAGTTATGCTCGTAAACATCTAGGGTTTTGAAGTGTCTTACTTTTAATAATATATATATAAATAGATTGAGAGAATTATATAAGTGATGTAGATCAGGATATGTCAAGATATTAGATCTTATAAAACCTAGACACTTTATTACTTTAATCGAATTTTAATTATATTTTAATTAAACTTTATTTAGAATTGTGACTAATCGTAATTAAATCTCAATCAGGTTCAAATAAAATTTAATTTCTAATATTGATCATTATTTATCATAAATCTTTATATTTGACTTAAAGTTTTCTAGAACTTTATCATCAAGTCCAATTTGATTAAATTATTTTTTCTTTATTCAAACGATTTTTATATGTGACTTATTAAGTTTTTAAATATGTTGAGAATAGATATAAATTATATTATTAAATTATAGTTAGGATTAAATAAACTAAAATATCTTAATTTATTTTTATTTCTCTAATTAAACAATTTATATTAACAAATTATGAATGGTGCCTAACAATATATTATGACCATCCAAATATTAGAAATGTTAAAGTAGTTTTAACTAATCTTTTCATGCAATATTTTTTCATATAATTAAATCATTTCATCATACAATATTTTGATTAGACATAGAGTAAGAAATTAGTGTATATTCTATTTGAGTTTAATCATATTAGTTCCTCATCATTAGTAATTGATTATTTTAATTACATTTGAAAATTATTTTTGTAGTGATAGTTCACCTTGGTTTAGGATTTTTAAAATAAATACCAATAAAAAGTACATTCTCCTTAAGATGAGGAATTATATATTAATCACTGAGTTACCTTTATAAGTACATATCATAGCCAATGATGATCAATCTAGCTACCTTTAACTAGGATAGGTTCTAAGAAGTATCAAAATATAGTGATCTATATATGAAATGTTTTAGAGATATTGAGTTAAAGGTTCACTTATATCATTATCACGATAAATATTCATAAACACACAAGTAATGTTACATATAAAATTCTTGTATCGATTTAGTTTAGTGAACTTGTTCTCTAATAAGTACTCATATAATTGTTTAGATATCTTCATAATTTAGACAATAAGATTGAGTATGTCCTTCATAAGAAAGAAACATAATGGAATGCTATTATTTCTACTTTATTAATTTCTAATCTTAATAGAGCAACAATTACGAACATTTTAGGGATAATTCATAAAGGCAACGTGGATCTCATAATTATGATCTCTTCATGATTTTATTTATAAATTTTATTTATTGCATGGACTTTATCTTATAAATTAGTTAATTAAACAAATGCATAAAATAAAGAATACTTTCAATTAATTGTGTAATAAATACACAACCAACTAATTAGTTACAAAGTATAAACTAACAATCACCCACTTGCGTTAAGCCAATCACTTAAGTATCATTTACTATATATGTATATGACAATCATGTCACTATTTACTAGTTTGGTGAGAAATTTCACAAGATTTTGTTAGGAAAACTTGCTTAAACTTTAGGGTTAATGACCAAAAAAAGCCCAAATTTTTGCAAATTTTCAATTATAGCCCGAACTTTAAAAAGTAGCAATAAAATGTTCAAAGTTTCAATTTTTTTTAATTTTAGCCCGAACTTCAAAAAGTAGCAATAAAATGCTCAAACTTTCAACTTTTTTCAATTCTAGCCCGACGTTAGTGTTTTCGTTAAGTTTCTGATGTGACTTGCCACGTATTTTAGAAACCTTCACGTTAGCCAAAATTAACACAACAAATCAAGATTAATGAAACAGTATTATTTAATCACATATTAAAATGACGTCGTTGTTTAAAAATGACCTAAATCAGATTACATAGCCTCGACGACCTTCCTTTGTTTTCAGTTTGTTCTCTCGACACCTTCACCGTTCTATTTTCAGATTATGCAACCTCGACGCCCTTATACTAAGGGCATTAAGAGAACGAACTAAAAACGAAGAGCTTACTAATGCAGTACGTTGTAATATGAGAGTAGTTTAGGGCGTCAAAAGAGCAAACAAAAAACAAAGGGCTGAACGGTGAGAGCATCGGGAGAACAACAGATAATGTTGGGCTAGAATTGAAGAAAATTGAAAGTTTGAGCATTTTATTGTCATTTTTTGAAGTTTGGGCTAGAATTGAAAAAAATTAAAAGTTTGAGCATTTTATTGCGACTTTTTAAAGTTCGGGTTATAATTGAAAAATTGACGAAAGCTTGGGTCTTTTTTGGTAATTAACCCTAAACTTTATAACTTTCATCTTAATTATCATTATAATGAAGAGAAATTAACTAAATACTTACTTGGACTCTTGATAAGACTTTATCTCTTTTTGCACACCTAATGACTGTAATGTTTTATAGTACATATTTTTCGAACAATGCAAGAGAACTATATCAAGTTCATTAAGAAACTTCTTGATTCAAATAATCATGACTTGATTAGCAATTGATGTTGTATTGGAATATTTCCAAGTTAAAACAATATCATTTAGAGTAAAATAGACCTTAAATAAGACGTAATTTTGTTCTTGTAAAATTTAAGCTAAAATCCAAATGACATTGCACTCAAATATCAGCTTATACGTAGACTAACGCTGCGCTTGGTTGCTGTCTCCGGTAGCTGGAGACGGAACGGAACAAAAATTTGGAGACGGAACGGAACAAAAACTAGGGACAGTGAGGTGTTTGGTTATGGTGGACAGAACAGAGAAAACTGTCTCCGTCTCAAGGACAGAATGTGTTTGGTTGCAGGGACAGAACGAAAAATAATGCAAATGACGGATATGCCCCTGGTTCTTAATATGATTAGAAATATGTAATTTATTGATTCTTTTATTATGAATGGTTTGTAATAATAAATTTGAATAATAATAAATACAAATTATATAATAATAATAATAATAATAATAATAATAAGACATAATAATAATAAATTTGAATAAATTGTAATAATACATTTAAATAATAATAAATACAAATAATAATAATAATAATAAGACATAATAATAATAAATTTGAATAAATTGTAATAATAAATTTGAATAATAATAAATACAAATTATATAATAATAA
>JAOSBM010000001.1:11154125-11164134 GCA_027568955.1 Erythroxylum tenue
ATAATAATAATAATAAATTTGAATAATAATAAATACAAATTATATAATAATAATAATAATAATAATAATAATAATTAGACATAATAATAATTGGTTGTGTAAAAATTGGTTGCTGGAGACAGGGACAATGTGTCCCTGTCCTCCCTTTTTGGGAGGGACATAAATTCGTGTCCCTGTCCTCCGGGAACAGGGAACATAAAAGCGGGGACATGAACCAAACAGCTATGGGGGCGGGATTTTTGTGTCTTGTCTACTGTTCCCACTCACGGGGACAGTAACCAAACACATAGTAACGAATATCTTTAATATTTTATAAATATCAAATATTTTAAATGGTAAACAACTTTAAAACATTATCTATGTAATCATAATAAAATATTTTAAGAAACTTTTTGCATTTATCTATATAGATATTTATCCCTAAAAGTTAAGTTATAGCCTTTGATATCTAATTGAGAGTTCTTCTTAAACTATAATATATTCCATAATTGAAATTCTGAAATTTTGTTCTCTATGAGCATTATGTCATTTATAAACTCCTAAGTACAACAATAATCCCATTAACCTTCGTTATAAGTATGATGAATCGACAATCATCTTTGAAATATTTACTATTTGAATTTATTTTAAAAGTGAATCTTTCAACATCTCTAACTTTGACTATACATCAAATGTATTAGATAAAGACACTATTTTCGTTAGATGAATTGTTATGAGATTTGAACTACTTCAAAATTCATCTTACTTTTAGTACTCAGTTTGAGACCCATCTTCTTATAATTACGCATTGAAACAAATATTTTAGTCAATTGAGTTTGTAACTTTGTATCCAACCTTTTGGATATCATATAAAATTTTATTTATCTAATTTAGTTTTAAACTTATTAGATTATGTGCTTTAATTAAGTACAAAAATCCTTATATCATTAAATGTGACCCTTTAAGAGTCTTATCTTTCCATATCTTTATAAACTCTTGCTAATTGATTTGGATTAAACAATGGAAGCATCTTCTTATATTAAGACATAACTATATAAGAAATAAATATTATATGGTACAATATCTCTTATTGTACATTCCTTTTTAAACAAATCCATATTGTTATGGATGTTAGTTTTGTAGACATTTCCTAGAGAATCACGTTTCTTATAGATAACCGGACAAATTTAATGTAAAGCTCACCACATCAATCTTATCAAAGTTTTTCAGTATTCTCAGTATTATCAAAAAATAATAAAATACAAGTAGTTATTCTTTTATAAGGTCCTTATTTATCAAATATCTTATATTTGACTCTAAAGTTCCTTATTTCTAATCAAGAATAATTTGATTAAATTACTCTTTTTATTTTTATTTTTACCATTCTTTGTGTTTGATCAATTAGGCTTTAAAATATATTGACAATAGATATAAATTATATTTTTAAATTAAATTTATGCTAATTTAATTGATCTTTAATTTTAATTAAATATTTTACATTCATAGATCAAGATTAGAATCAAGTAAAACATTATGATCACTCAAATATTAGGAATATTAACTTGCTTTTGACTAATCTTTAAGTCTATGAAATTTTCACATAATTTAATTATGTCATGAATGTTTTGATCAATCAAAAAGTATTAAATTATTGCCTATTATAGTTGAGTCTAATCATTGTTCTAAAGATAAAAGTTTTTATTAAAAATAAAGTATACTTGAATAAGTGAATACATGGCCATAACAGAAGCTAGAAAAAAAATCGTTAATTACAAGTAACGTCTCGAGAACTCTAACAAAACAAATTAAGACCAATCAAATTATGCAGCAACACTTGGAAGGTCTAGCAACGTTCCATTTCAGTACTATTAGTAATCGACTATTTTAATAATGTTTGAAAAATATTATTAATGTCATTATACCTTAGCCAAGAATGTCTCAAATCAATACTAATTAAGAATAATAAAACATTCTCCCAAGTTACTTTAAGATGACGAATCACTTATTGTTACATTTAACTACCTCTATATAGGATATACATTAAGTCAAGTCAAAAGCCAACGTGCCTAGTGCACAAAACTCACCACTTTGCAAAGGTCTAGGGAAGGTTATCAATATACGCATCATTCTCCTTTTATTTTTTATAAAGAAGCTATTTTCGTGATTTAAACTTATGACCTTCTAGTTACAAAGGAGCAACTTTTACTAGTTGCTCCAAGGCTGTCCCTCATAGGATATACAGTAAGTAGTATCAAAATATAACAATCTATGCATGATATATTTTGAATATATCAAGTCAAATAATCACTTATACAATTATTTTAATGAATATTTTCATATAAATAAAATTAATATTCCATATAAAATTCTCATGTAAGTTGGTTTAATAATCTTATTCTCTAATAAGTCTAACACATTAGTTTCTATAATTTAGTCTATGAGATTAACTATTTCTTTCATAAGGAAGAAACATATTATGAATTAACTACTCTTTCCACTTTATTAATTTCAATCTTAATCGACCGATAAATATGAGTAATTTAGAGATAATACATAAATATAATATGAATCTTAATTATGATCTCATCGTAATTTTAATTGTAAAGTATATTTATCCACGTACTTTATCTCGTAAGTTAGTTAATTAAACAAGTATCTTTAAGAAAAAAATGTACTTGTAATTAATTATAATATAAATATCTACCCAATCAATTGGTTGTAAAGCATAATAAATTATTATTAAATGACTCTACACATAATTATTATGTTAAAAATAAACGCAATTTATGTTGCACCTTAAACTTTTAAATGTATTTATTTAAAATAGTGAAAAGAAAGAAGTAAATTTATGCAGTAATTCGATTTTATAAATTCATCTATTTAGAAACTAATTGAAAATATGTCTTGATTTTGTTAATGCAGTTTTTCCAAATAAATGCTATAAAATTAATTATAAATAATGATTGTATATTAGATAATCAATGTATTAGCCTTTATTTTAAAATTTTATTTACTCCAAATAAATAAAAAATGAATTATACATAATTATTATATATTAAATAGTAAATATGATTTATTTTATGTCTTGATTTTTAAAAGACATTTAATTAAAATAGTGAAATCATATATAACTATCTTGTTTTTAAAATGCATTTATCCAAAATAATTGATATTTTGTCTCAATTTTTAAAAATATTTATTTTTCAATTTATATACAATTAAAATTTGTTTATTTATAATATTGGTTTTTAAAACTGGTACATATTAGTTTTGTTTTTAATATTGATATATCTATTGTGCATTTATACTTAAACTTAGAAAAAACTGAACAAAATTATTGTTGTATGCCTTTATCCATAGTTTTTATATTAAAGATAAACACAATTTATGTTGTATTTTGAACTTTCAAATAGATTTATTTCAATTAATGAAAAGTTATAAAAAAATTTATATAAAAAATTTTGATTTTGTTAATGCATTGATTTCAATTAATTGATCTTATGTCTTAATTTGTAAATAAATTTATTTCAAGCAAAATGTACACTATGAATTATAATATATACAATAATTATGTATAAATCAAGACATAACATATTCATTTTTTATATAAATAATCTATGTTGTTTCTTGATTTTTTTAAAGAAATTTAATGAAAATAGTGAAATATATTAATAATTAATGTTATACCTTAATTTTCTCAAGACATTTATTTAAAATAAAGTTTAAAATATAAACTTGACTTATTTTTATCTTGACTCGCTTGTTATATATACATATATATATGATACATTAGCACATTAATAGAGTTCAATTACCAATTCAATTCTATATTAATTGGATATAAGTGAAAACGCGTACATTTCATAAACTTCTCTTTCTGCTACACTAAGATTTGACCCACACATCTTTCTTGCTGACATCCCTAGAATTAGAGGCTGAAACCCAGATGCTATATCAAGGTTGTGCCCTTGCACATGCGTTTGTATTTGGGTTTCATTTTTGAACATGATGATTATTCTTATGGTTGCATCAGTGACTTCAATGGTCTGTTGATCTGTATTGGACTCGTGTCCTTCGCTTAGATGAGATTGTCTTGATTCGTGGAGATAGATCACTAGATTTTTGCGTTATTTGTTTGTTCTCTATTGCATTGTTATAGCGAAAATCTATAATTTTGTTCAAAATGTAATCTTTTGTCGGTTCCTCGTTTGGGTTTCTCAAACTACAATTGTTCTACTGAAGAGGTACGACTTTGTTTCAATTTTGGAGTTTTCTCTCGTTTTGATCACTGGAAAGTATGAAATTTGGGTTCTTGGGGATGTACTGACCAGTATTTCTAGACATTGCATTTTTTCCTTTCATAATTGTTTCTATTTGGTCTTTTAAGGATTTAAATTTTGTTGATGAACGAATGCAGTTCTTTCGTATACCTGAGAAAGTGGGAAAGTAAAGATGGTGAAGGTTACTATGATTGCTCGTGTCACTGATGGACTGCCCCTGGCAGAGGGATTGGATGATGGTCGTGATGTGAAAGATGCTGAAATGTATAAGCAGCAAGTTAAAGCTTTGTTTAAGAATCTTGCTACACGACAGAATGAGCCTTCAAGAATGTCCATTGAAACTGCCCCTTATATTTTCCAGTATCCTTCACACATTTTTTTTAATCTCTTCTATAATCACACACAAATTTAGAACTTTTAGTTTTTGTCTATGTCCTTCATGGTTCGTACTTATAATTGTTGTTGACATGTAAACCTATCCTTCTTCTCCTTGCTTCTTGCTTATCTTCTTCGAACTCCATCACCAAGTCTCAACGTACTGTGGAGATCTGTGGAAATGAGTATGTCTCTCAATACTATGTATTGTTAGCAATGGTGTTGAGGATGGGTGGAGGGCATTTGCCTTGATCGCTGTTTTTTGGGATGATTAGAATAAAATCATAGGAGTTCTTACTTGCACACAGAGGGCTTTCTGAACATCCTAATGACAATAAATTGTTCTGGGAGACCTTTGAAAATTGAATAGTAACAGCGTAGTTCTCTTATAAAATTACTTATTGTTTTGGACTATGCTTAATCAATTTTTTGTTCAAAGTTGCTTTTACATTTTCCTTTTCTTGCATTTTTGAGGATCATGATGTGTGTATTTTTCTCTTGTTATACTTTTCGCCCAAAAGTGAACCGTTATCAGTGATTTCTTGACTTAAACCTGTAGTTATATTATTGAAGGACATGTATGTTATCTAACAATGTGTGATCGCTCGTACCCGAAGAAACTTGCCTTTCAGTATCTAGAAGACCTGAAGAATGAATTTGAGCGTGTCAATGGGGCCCAAATTGAAACTGCTGCTCGGCCTTATGCATTCATTAAATTTGGTAGACCTTATAATTTTGTTTGAAATTTTCTCTTCCTAAGCCAGACTGCTTCATTCCAGTGACTTGATGATTTGTTCATTTGCTTCTAATGTCACTGCTAGGCTTGACTTTACCTTTTACGTTTCTCTTCAAGATACATTTATACAGAAAACAAAGAAATTGTACCAGGATACTCGTACACAGCGGAACATTTCTAAGTTGAATGATGAACTATATGAGGTCCACCAGATCATGACTCGCAATGTGCAGGAAGTTCTTGGTGTCGGCGAAAAGTTGGATCGTAAGAGCCATTCTCTATCTCCAGAATTTTTTTTTTTGTTTTTCCCTACTATTGTTGCTATTTTAATGGAACCTAATGAAAGAGAATAATAGTACTGGCTATTTCAGATGCACACTTAGAAATTAAGTTTATGATGCTTTACTATTTGGTAAAAAGATGTGAGAATTTCTTTTTTGTCCTAATTCTCTAAATTACCATTTGCAAGTTGGTTGGATATTTGAATTAATCAGCTTCGTTGGTATAAAAGAGTTTATGTATCAACTTGTTAGATTCAGTTGAATGGAGACTAGTGCTTTCAGTCACAGGTGTAACCTGTGATCAATTTCACGTTTGGGGGCTTGTCTGCTGGTTAAAATCTGAAGCATCGTGCTTGAAGTGATAATATGACTTTCTCTCTTGAAAGAATATGATGTTTGATATGTGTGTTTCCCTCACTAAGTAGTGGTATTAAGTGACCTCTAATGTGAAATGCTATTGAACTGATTGTTGTAAAGGCATAGCTTAGTTGACTTGCGTTCTACAAATTGTTCTGCAAGCACCCTATTCATAACTTTATTGGTCTAATTGGAATTCTTATTTGCACAATATCCTTTTAATTTGGTTTTGTAGGGGTTATATTTGATTAAATTGTGTTGGTTTTGTTCCCTGTCCTTTTGATTCCTCCCAGCCTTCTTTCAGTTGCTTCAGTTTTTCCCAAAGATGATAATGTATAAAATTTCATCCCATAATCAACTTTATTTGATGAATGTGGTTCATTCTCTCTCTTTTACTGAAAGTATCCTGCCGTTCCTCTATCTAAACCCAAGCTCTGTACTAACAAAGCTTTTGCATATCTCTTTAATTATGCAGAGGTAAGTGAAATGTCAAGTCGGTTAACATCGGAATCTCGTATATATGCTGATAAGGCAAGAGACTTGAATCGACAGGTCAGTTGCATTGAATCTATTGTGGGCTTGTAGGTCTGTCCATCTTTCTTCTAGTTTTCCCCTCGCCACAGCCATTTACTCCAGCTCACATTTCTGCAGCTTTATATGTAGAGCATTACACTTTTAAAAATGGATTCTCAGAAAAATTATTAAATGTGACGATATTCAAAATTTAGCTATCAAATTTAGGGAAAAGACAAAGGTTTTGCCTTTTGTGCTGGATGTACCATATCTTTTATTCTAATTCTGCTATTCAAGTTAGGGGCCTTTTCCTAAAAGTTGCTGCTAAGTGCAGTGATAAAATGCTTTTACTTATTGTTTGTGCATGGTTTTGAGATGCAGGCTTTGATTCGTAAATGGGCCCCTGTTGCTATTGTTTTAGGAGTTGTGTTCCTCCTCTTTTGGGTTAAAACAAAGATATGGTGATCCAGCCAACTATTCTAGTCTATGAAATTTGTTGAATGACTTCTTGGGTTTCTCTGCAATGCCATTGGTTGTCCAAACTGCATGGTCTTTGTCATATATCAAGGGCTATTCCAAAGTAAAGATCCAATCACATATCGAGATGAAGCACTATAGGATTATGGATCAGATGTACCAAACGACTTGATCATGCTTGAATTTGAACTTTAGTTTCTTTTAGCGGCACATTTATGTACCTTAGAGAGACCCCTTAACCTTACAAACAGGTTGAGGAACATAGTATATTGGATACAGCAATGATGAATTTTTATACGCTCAACCCTTTATAGAGATTTGTTGATCGTATCTAGGATTGATATGAGATCCAATATTATGTGATTATACTGGCGGCAAAGTTGAGTTTCAACTTTTGCTGATTTCCCCTTGTGCGTTGTAGCCACTCATTTCATTTGGAACAATTAGTTTCCAGTCCTTAAGCCATGATGTACTGCATTGAAAATCTCTTACTTTAGATGCTGTAGACATGTGAGGTTATGTAATCATGTATATGGGCATGAAATCCACATCTTGACCATCTTCAGTTGCAAGTTGGCGCTGGAGAGATTACATGTGTTGATTATTATCCAAGAAAAGCACTTGACCTCTCAAGGAAGTGGAAGTTAATCCGGGTTGGTTTGTTCATACGAGTTCTTGTACGCTACTTGCGGGAGCTTAAGCCTTTTTGAATTATGAATGTGGGGTTAAACACAAAGAAAAGTTGCTAGTTTGAAAATAATAGTAAAAAGAGTCTGGTGGCCTGGCTTAATTTAGATATTTATTATATTCTCAGCGTTTTTGCAAGTGTATAAATCAATTAAGAAGGGGACAGTTTTGATGAGATTGAGACCTATATAAATATGAAATGCAAAGAGTTTTCATTAACCCCCACCTCCTTGGATTGGACTACTGTTTGTATTTAAGTCTACTAGTACTAGGTGTTCCGATCTAATGTCTAAACATGCGAGGCTTGCTCCTTTTTGTCGTGTTACTTGTTAATGACGTTTTAGGACCGACATATTAAAACAAAGCCAAAAGAGCTAAATGAACATTAACGTGTACAATGGTGTGCAAAATGAATGCTAATATTTTAGAGGTGGGACGCACCGTTTAGCGTTGCCCGTTACCGCAACGTTTTGCTCCCTTTCACCTTGCAGGAAAAAGTCCAACAGAAATTTGCAATTTCCATGTTTACCCGTGTATGAGACAAGGAGATGGAGAGAAACCACAACAAACATGCGAAGCTTCAATTAATTACCACTGTGGGATCTTGATTTGAAAATGGGAAATTCATGTGATGATGATGGAATGGAGATTTATAGCCCGATTTTTGTTATTGATGCAGTGTTCGAAGATTTATCATCCAAATCGAGCCATGAACTTTTGCTCTTAGGTGGCCACTCGTGAAAGAAACGATGGACATGTTACAAATATGTGGACTAATATAATTGTAACATTAAATCCATATGTATGACCATTAATCATATTGCTTAATGTATATTTAATAACCATAATGAGATGATTAATAATTTACTAATTACATTTGAGGTACATGGTAGTACTCTAATAACTATATATTGACTCATTAAACTATAGTTCATAACATCTTTGAAATCACACAATTATCCTTTTCTACCCCTTAGGGTAGAAACATGTTATAAGATATAACGTATGGTGAGATTGTGTGCATATGATGTGTGGGTGTGAAAATAGAATATTAAGTCTTCTACCATTAGCTTCCTCTATCGTATAAGGTGTTGATTTTGATAGGTTTTGGTGTCCAAGATGGAAAGAATACACCAACCCAGTGTTTGGTTACTGTCCTCAGGGGTGAGGACAGTGGACAAAGACACAAAAGTCCTGTCCTTATCGCTGTTTGGTTGCTGTCTTGATGAATTTCTGTCCCGTCCTCAGTGGACAGGGACAGAAAATCCTGTCCATTCCAAAAGTGAGGTACAGAGACCTTATGTCCAACGAACAAGAATGAGAAAAAACTAAAATGCCACTGTTTTGTCCGAAACCTAATCACGTCGCACCTCGTCTCTGTTGTCTTCTTCGCACATCGTCTTCTTCCATCTGCTTCTTCCAACTCTTCTCTGTCGCACCTCGTCTCTGTCGCACGTCATCTCTGCTCAGCTGTCGCACCCCCTCGTATCTGTCGCACCTCGTGTTCTTCCTTCTGCCTCGTCTCCAGAAACATCACTCTCCTTTCAAGCGACCCCAGAGTTCGACACTCGAGCCTCTCTTGTGGGTAAGAAGCTTTTCATCCCATCGTGTTTATTCTTTTGTAATACGTTATGGGTTTCGGTAGATGAGGTTTGTGTATGGAGTTAATGTTTCGGTAGATGAGATTTGAGATTAAAATCTGTCGTCCTCTTCTCTGGTTTGACAGAAACACCAGCCTTGTTAGGAGTCCCAATCATAAACGCATTACACGTCTTCTGCTGAAAGTGTTAAGTCCTCTATCTTACCTTGATCTGAGATTGAGTTGGGGAAATTATTGTGTGTTGTGAGAATTTGTTTGTTGTACTCGTTGATGATATAGTTGTCTACCTGAGAATTTGATTGTTGTGTACACATACTGCATTTTCCGATCTTCATGCCCTTGGATTTGAAGACCTTACTTCAACCAAAGATGATGCTTTTTTAATTCGAATAATATCTAGGTGAGTCTTCTTAAAAGGTGATTATTTGATTAGAATGTCAAGTTTGGGTAGAGGGCTCTAGTGAAGCAAAACAAATGGAATGAACTCAAACTCATTGTTAAGAGTCATAAGTAAATATGAAATGCATTGGTGATCATGAATATCCATATGAAATTTAGTAACATTAGCATTAAGCCATGTTATACCATAGATGTCTAACTTTGTCTACTTAAAGTTCAAATCAATTTTAGAAGCTAACTTTTTCTATTTAAAGTTCAAATAATAATGCAAGTTCTGTAGATCAATTATGATACATGGCTTTCCTTTTTTGATATGAATCTTGAA
>JAOSBM010000001.1:11164234-11184312 GCA_027568955.1 Erythroxylum tenue
TTTTGGTTATGAATGAAGTATGCATTGAGATTTATAAATGTTTAGTAGTTATGTTTAAGTTCGGTTTTACATGGATTATGTTCCCGATGTTGGGCTCCGGAAGCGGGGTCCAACAATTGATGTACTATGGTTTGAAACATCCTTTCAGTTGTGTAAAGAACGCTTATCTTGTGATGTTAACGAATTATGAATTATGTTTGGATGATGTTGAGCGGAAATATAGATTTATTCTTGGATATGGTCGATTTGAAATTAAAGTACTTGAGGAAGTTATCGATTTGAGATGATAAATCTTGAATGCGAAGTATTATTATATATTTGTAATATGTGTTATGAAAAAGGAGTATAGCAATGGTATGAGACCTTAAGCTTCATGATTTCGTTAGATTACGCTCTCATTTTATAGTTTAAGGGTTGGACTCCGGAATCGGGGTCCAACATGTTTGGTGTCAAAAATTTTTTTTTACAGGGAACCACGCTCAAGTATGATGGTATTTTGTCAAGAGTTGGATTCCGAGAACAGGATCCAACACCCCAAGGCGACAATCGGACAAAAAGGTTATTTCAATATTGGAGTAGCAATTCATGTTACGATATTCCTTGCAGAAACTGACAAGTTGAAGGATGTCGACTAATTCTGAGCAACACATGTACATGGGAGATGATACCAGTCAAAGTTGATTTTTTTTTAGGATAGTTAGACTATAGTTGAATATCGAACATCTTTTGGTGTTACATGATGTCGCTTATTTACCCTCTATTAGGAGGAATTTGATTTCTATATCCATTTTGGATAGACTAGGTTATAGTCTTCTTTTTGGAACTAAAAAACTAACTTTGTATCGTGACTCTCTTTTGGTGGGAAATGGAATTTTATGTGAAAATTTATACAAACTTGAGTTGAATGATATTGTTATTGTTGCTTCTTCCTCTTCTCTTAATACTGCTGTTGGTTTCAAGCGTATGAGGTTGGATTTGAGATCTTCTATGCTATAGTACAAACGTTTAGGCCATATTTCTAGAGACAGAATGGAGAGGTTGGTAAAAGATGGTGTACTTTAGGATCTTGATTTTTCAGATTTCACTACCTGTGTTGATTATATTAAAGGAAAGTTGACTCTCAAGGTTAGAAAAAGAAAAACAGACAGAAGCTCAAAATCGTTAGAGTTGATTCATACTGATATATGTAGACCATTTATTCCACCTGCTATGGGTGGTTATAAATACTTCATCACTTTTATTAATGATTTTTCTAGGTACGGTCATGTGGAACTCATTCATGAAAAATCTGAATCTTTGGAGGCATTTAAGATTTTCAAGACAAGTGTTGAGCTTCAAAAGGGGAAGAAAATCAAGATTGTTAATTATGACAGAGGTGGAGAGTATTGTGGGTGTTATGATGAGAGTGGAAGGAATCCAGGGCCTTTTGCTAGATACTTGCAGGAATGTGGTATTGAAGCAAAATGTACAATGCCGGAAACACCTCAACCGAATGGAATCACTGAAAGAAGAAACCACACACTTCTTGATATGTTGCGGTGTATGTTGATTCATTCTAGTTTGCCTGAATTTTTATGGGGTGAGGTGTCGAAGACAACTACTTATATCTTGAATCAAGTACCCAGCAAGTAAATCCCAAAGACTCCATATGAGTTATGGTCAAGTATGAAACCAAGCTTGCGTCATTTTCATGTTTGGGGATGTAAAACAGAAGTGAGGCCCTATAATACACAATCTAAGAAGCTTGATCCAAAAACTATTAGTGGCTACTTTGTAGGCTACACCATCAGATCAAGGGGTTTTAGATTCTATTACCTATCTCACATGACCAGAATTATAGAATCAGATAGAGATGTCTATTTTGAAGATGAATTTGGTTCAAGTCACGGGTCAAAAGAAATTGTATTCAAGGAAGAACGCATTCTAATCCCTATACCCGTCGCTTCCGCTCCTACTGATGACCCTGTGATTGAACAAATTCTAGTAGAATCTCATGATGAACCTCAAAATCAAGCACAGGACGAAGTCATTGATACTGGGGATGGTGAAGTTGTTGTCAAGAGATCACAAAGAACATGTAAACCTGTCATTCCTGATGACTATATTGTCTATTTGCAGGAACATGAGTTCAATGTGGGAGATAATACTAAATCAGTCAGTTTTTAAGAAGCCATAAATAGTCCTCAATCTACGAATGAATGCAATGAAAGATGAGTTGAGTTCTATATCATAAAATGGAGTTTGGGAGTTGGTTGAACTACCTAAAGGTTACAAACCCATTAGGTGCAAGTGGGTTTACAAAATCAAACATGACTCAAGTGGACAATTAGAAAGGTATAAGGCTAGACTTGTAGCTAAAGGCTATAGCCAGAGAGAAGGGATTGATTTCAAAGAAACCTTATCACCAGTTTCTACCAAAGATTCACTACCAATCATCATGGCTATAGTTGCTCATTTTGAATTAGAACTCAATCAAATGGATGTGAAGACCGCCTTCTTGAATGGAGATCTGTATGAAGATGTTTATATGACCCAACCAGTTAGTTTCGAGATAACTGGTAAAGAACACTTGGTTTGCAAGCTCAAGAATTCTATCTATGGGTTAAAACAAGCATCAAGGCAGTGGTATCTCAAGTTTAATATGGTTGTCACTGAAAATGACTTCAAGAAGAATGTAGTTGATCAATGTATATATATGAAGTTTAGTGGGAGCAGTTTCATTTTTCTGGTGTTGTATGTTGATGACATTTTACTTGCTTCTAATGATACTGATCTATTATTTGAGACAAAATAACTGTTATTTAGCCATTTTGATATGAAGTATCTTAGTAAGGCCTCTTATGAACTTGGAATTCAGATTATCTGAGATAGAACTAATGGGATTCTTCGATTGTCTCAAAAGACTTACATTGATCAGATCTTGAAAAGATTCAATATGCATTCTTGTTCTCCTGGAAAGGCACCAATAGTGAAGGGTGACAAGTTCTTAAAAGCCCAATGTCCAAAAAATGATAAAGAGAGAGATAAAGTGAAAGTCATTCCTTATGCATCACTTGTGGACAGTCTGATGTATGCTCAAGTATGCACACGCCCTAATATTGCTTTTTTTGTAGGCGTGTTGGGAAGATACTTAAGTGATCCTAGTTTTAGCCATTGGAAAGCCACTAAGAAAGTCATGAGGTATCTTCAGGGTACCAAATATCATATATTGAATTATCGATGAATTGACACTCTTGATATAGTTGGGTTCAGTGATGCTAATTATGTAGGATGTGTGGAGGATAAAAGGTCTACTTTAGGCTACATCTTTATGATGACTGGAGGAGCTGTATCGTGGAAAAGTGTCAAACAGACTCTCGCAACATCCTCTACTATAGAGGCGAAGTATATGGCATGCTATGAGACAGTTGTCAAGCAATATGGCTGCGAAATTTTATTTCAACATTGGGTATTATAGACTCTATTTCGAATCCGTTGAAATTGTATTGTGATAACTTCGTAACTATAGCTTTCTCTAAGAACACTGGAAGTACTTCTCACTCAAAGCATATTGATATAAAGTACTATTTTGTAAAAGAGAAAGTCGCTGAATCCCTCATTACTGTTGAGTATACACCTACAGCTAGCATATTTGTAGATCCACTTACAAAAGGCTTACCTATGTATATGTTTGCAGAACACGTCTCCAGCATGGGATTATTAGGAGCCTAGATTGATAAGATTAGTGGGAGTTTGCTATTTTGTATTGAACATGTTAGTACTTTGTACGGATTGCTTATGACTTTTATAAATGAAACATGTATAATGATGTTTGCTGTCACTTCTTATTAACATTGACATATATATGTTGATGCATATATGTAGTTTGACGAAATGATAGGTACAAAAGGAGAAAAATGCAAAGTCTCAGTTGTTGTATTGTATGCATGTTGTTTAATGGTTATTATGGTATTTGAACATCTCTAGGGCCAAATCATATGTAGTATGTATATCTTGTCGATATAATATCACATATGATTTATTTGTCTGCTTTTGGATGATGGAGATTAATATGGTGGTTTGATTATATTGTCCAAGTGGAAGAATGTTAGAAATATGTGGACTAATATAATCCCAACATTACTTTCATATGCATAACCATTAATCAAATTGCTTAATGTATGTTTAATAACCATAATGGGATGGTTAATAATTTACTAATTGCATTTGAGGCATATGATAGTACCCTAATAACTATATGTTGGCCCATTAAACTATAGCTCATAACATCCTTGAAATGACATAATTATTTTTTCTTACCCCTTAAAGTAGAACATGTTATAAGATATAACATATGGTGAGATTGTGCGCATATGATGTGTGGGTGTGAAAGCAGAATATTGAATTTTCTACCATTAACTTCCTCTCTTGCACAAGGTGTTATTGATTTTGATAAGTTTTGGTGTCTAAGATGGAAAGAATGCACTAAGACTCTATGCCAAGCATTGGAGGTATGCCAATCTTATTTTGTTGTTAATGCTCTAAATAAAATGTAGATCTTGGCTTTGTGATTGTTGATGAATGCAGCTGTGTATAACAGGACAGTCTTCTATTATTGTTTTTCTCTCTCATTTTTAATGGATGCTTGACATGTAACCTCACTTCCCAAGAGATAGCTTTGTTGATACTGCTTTTGTTATTTAGGGTTATCATGATTGCTCAAGCTTTGAAGCTGCAAATAAGAGTACCAAAATAGGTTCCTTTATTTCGAAGAGTATGATGAAGAAGAAGAGGAAGGGCTCATTGTGAGTGGAGTAAGTTGCCAAGCATGATCTAACGCTGAATCAGGAAGGTTTCTCATACAACCAGAAGGTTCAGTGAACAAAGCATGCTCGTCAACCTCCTCTTTCAGCCCATAGGCATTCCTGTTTCTTCTTTTCAAACAACAAAGAGAATGAAATCAAGAACCAGAAGTCTATAAAGATACAAACAAAACAAAGAGGAGTATAAATGTCAGTCCTTTTCCATACCTACCTCTAATCAGTATTAGCCAAGGAACATGAACCACTAGAATCCAGAATCAGGTGGGAAAAGTCTTCACGAGGAGACAACCCAATCCCAGGAGGTGTAGTGTGAGAAGTTTGTGATAGTGAAGGTAATTTTGGTGGTGGGTCTCAGAGGATAGTAAAGAAAGAGAATGAGAGGGTGGTGGTTAGAGTAGGTTAGAAGTGTTTTTGGTCATTGACGAGAAAGATGTTGGTGTCAATGGATTAGTTGTTATCATTGGTTGTGTTGCAACTTCCATAGGCTTTCTTGAATAGTTTTTTCCTCTATACATGTGCCTCTCTCAATACTTGGACTCTGGGTATGATTCTTTTGAGCACCGCCATTTCTTTCCATCTGTTCTTCTGCATCTCCCTGGTTCAGGATCAATTTTTCTCCCAAGACCCATCTGGAAATAATTCCATCCAACTGCAAATCAACCTAAACCATAACTAGTTAAAAGAAAATCCTGAATGCATTATGAATAAGCACAAGGATAAATATAGGGCATCAAGCAGATTTGTTACTGTGGTGAGAAAAGAGACTTGAAGACAGTCCTAAAGAATCGGGGTAGCTCCTTTTGATAGTAAAAGGAGATCAGGAGGAATATGAATGCTAGAAGCCATATACTTAAAGATTAAAGCTTGATGCTCAAGCTCTTGCCACTGAGATGGAGTGAAAGGAAACCTTCTTCTTCCATTCATAATGATGGAAGAAAAAGAAGAGCGAGGAAGTGAACAAAATGTTGCGTTAATTAACAACGCTAAATGGTGCGTTTAACTAGAGGTGGGTCTATATTTGTTTAACTAGAGGTAGGAGGCACCTCTATTTAAAAATATCCACGTCAGCAAAAGTTTCGTCACATCAGCAGATAATGATAGTGGCCTAACAACGTCAGTGGTCATGGTTCAATTTGAATGTTTTCCAAAACGTTTTGGTTCATTTTAAACGTTTTGAAAATTTTCAAATTGAACCATGACCACTGACATTGTTAGGAATGTTAGGGTTCATTTTGAACATCGTGAAACATTAGGGTCCATTTTGCACACCAGTGTAAAGGTTAGGGTTCATTTAACTCTTTTGGCCATTAAAAAATTCATAGGATTAATCATTTGGTTTCCAAGGGTCATTTTTGGGTATGATTGTTTGTAAAACCACAACCAATAAAATCATATCTCCTGCTAAATTCCCTATGTTAACATGACTCAATTCTAATTGCACAAAATTAGGAAGAGCAGTTGATGAAAATCTGAATTCAATATGTTGTGGAAGATTTGTTTCTTAATTTTTTAATACTTTCAATTTGAGAATTACTTCTATCTAAATTTAAATATTTATGTAAATGTCTAAAATATAGAGATTTAATTTTCTGTTTTTAGAATATAACATCTTTATATAATAGAGCTTTCCGTATTGAATGAAGACAACCTAAATTGACCACTAATTATCAATGTTTAAAAGCTGATATCAAAGATGTAAGAAAAGAGATTAAGATTTAAAATTTTAATAAAGATTAGATCATTATAAAATAAGAATATAGTATATAGAAAGTAAAAACTATAAGAATAAATAAAAGTAAAATATTTTATTGAAAGTAAAAAGAATATATCAATGTTTATAATCCATTAATAATAAATCTAATAATTGAAAAAAATTAATTCTAACATAAAAATATCACAATAATATCAATTAAATTTATGTTTCTAAAGGAGGTTGTATCTCATTATTGTCAAAATGTTTGGAAATTTTCAACATGATCTAAGAGTCATAAATCACACAATCATTCAAAGTATCTAATTAACATTTTATATAGTATTTGAATAAATTATAAATCATTAATGTATGAAATTAATTTTTATTATAATCCATTACAGTTTTAATTTTTAAATATGTATAAAATAAGATATTAACTAACAATTAATATATGTTCTTAATTAATTCATTGTGACAAATGTTTTTTCTTCATAAATCGTCAATTCAAGTTCATTATAATTAAGATTAAGCAATGGTTCTTCTACTTCAATCAAAAAATTAGTATGGTCAATATAATCAAATATCAACTAAATCATGTATTTTTTTTCTTACTAAGCGCTTTGAATATATAATAGAGAAATTATAAAATCAATAATAAAAGGTATAATAACTAAAAAATAAAATTCTACCAATAAAATACCTAATATTCATCCTCATATTATAAGTAATGTAAGCAAGGTTAATGAGTCTTTTATTGTTCAAATAATTTCATTTTTTTTATATAAGTACATTTAAAAACACTCAAATTGCCAACAACCTAATGTATAAGTTGTTTGACTGAATAATCTAATAACAATTTTTCTTGTTGTTATAACATTTTCACTAAATAATCTCCACCACTTATTTATATTATCAATTAATAGTCATTAAAATAAAAATGTATGATTAATAAGTAAAAGATGAAATCAAAGAGTATGAAAACTACTAGACTGCGTTTTATCATTGTAAGTTCTCTCTTTGCAAATAATCTAGCAAAATTCCTAAACCTTCACGTTACAATTTGATTTCATTTATCACCATTGATTGTTCTTCATTAAAAAAACTTTTATAGCCAATCACATAAAAAAGGATTATTGATGTATGCTAGACATACATTATTTTAAAAAAGGATTATTGATGTATGCTAGACATACATTATTTTTAAAACTACTTTTATGATATATTGCTCGCATTTTAGATGATTTTGAAGGGTTTGATAATTGATTTAAAAATGATTGTCAATTCGAGACTTATTTCTCCCTATACATGGAAAATAAGCAAAATTAAAGAAAGATAGGATTGAATTGAAACAAATTTAGAAGAATTGGAAAAGGACAATTGAACACCACACCTTACACATTACTGTGTTAAGGGTCATGTTCAAAGTTGGTCACTTATATTTCTCAAGTGCACCTTATATACCCCTATGTTGCCCCATGGATGAAGAATAAAGTATCCTACATGGTCTATATGGGTACTCATATTGTCATTGTTATTTTCTACTCGTATTATGGTTGTTATTTTTAGAGAATTTCTCAGAGAACATAGCCGACTATATGGACCTGTGTTTGGCATCATGTAGCTCATTAAAAGTTAGTATTTTGGGTTTTAAAGAAAAGAGGAGCTAAAAAAGATAGTTATTTAGCCAAAAAACATTTTGGAGTCTTTTTTAAAGTTGTTCTGCATTGGTTTTGATTAAGACTACATCATTATTTAAGAACAGAGCAAGATTTTAACAACAATTCTTGATTCAAGATTAAAGATTAAAGATAATGACTTCTTCACCTTGCTTTCTTTATTGATTTTGTGTTAATATTCTTTGTGCGATTATAAACTAATAGGGATATAGGTTTAGGTAGTATGAACCTAGGATGTAATATAAATCAATTGATTTCTAATTTAATGATTATTTAGTTTTCTTACGATTTATCCATTTTTATATTGATTAAATAGAAGGAGCAAAAGTGAAAGGTTTGATATTTGATTTATTGAGATTCAAGAGATGAGATGTATGTTTAGATTACTATATGGATAAAGAGGGTTAATGTAACACCTACTTACCTCCTGGGAGGATATATAGATGCTACACAAAACAGAACCAAAATAATCCAAAACATACCAAACAGTCCCTTACATGCATTCCCAGAAACTTAAGCAAACAAACATTACAATTCATGAGGAGTTATTTTATAAACAAAATATAATATACATCATACATATTGAACTTGTCAAAATACATACCATAAATCCAATTCTGACCTGTGCTATAGTTATTACAAACCATACACACACAAAATACAAATTCTAATATGTCTTATTAAATTAAATACAACTAAAAAACAAACTGAACATTTTCAGAACAAAACACAATCTTCTTGGTCACTGCGGTTGTCTTTGTCCCAGTCTTTAAACCTTCATATCAGAAATAACACGAAGGTAAAACCACCTTGGGAATATGCCCCATAATTCCCACGATCTTGGGATGAGTGAACCGAAGGTTCACTCACGTACAACCTTCAAACTGCTTTCGGTTCACTCACGCACAACCTTCAAACTGCTTCCAAACCTTAACTCCTTCATACACCTTCAACACCCTTCACCATAGTTCATCAATTCCATTTCAATTCCACCTTATTCATGCCTTAATTCCACATCAAATTCAGATCCAAAACCAATTCAAAAATCATTCATTAAGTAACTTACAAATCAATATCTTCCACACATCAAAACCAAATAAGAAGTTATCATACAAAGATCATTTTTCCAACATTCATTTATCATCATCTTAACACATATTCTATTCAATTCAAGTATCGAACATTTCATGTTATGACATGAAATCAGGTTTAGCATTTCCTTACCTTATTAACTTCAAAGAACAACTCCAAAGAAGCAAGCCAACTAATCTTCCAAGCAACTAAATATAGCTTCTAGATCAAGGTGCAAATTTAAGCACCAACACAACAATTACACAGAAAATAGCAAGACCTACTTCTTAATTCAGTAACTTACAAAGATGTTAAGTGATAATGCTTCAAATTGTAGAAAAAGTCTAGAAGTTTATGAGAGAGTAGGAGAGTTTTGGTTCAGAGGAGCAAAGTGAAGAGAGAAGGCAGAAACATAAAAAAATTAGGGATGATTCACCACCTGCCTAGCTCTTTGGATGCAAGGTGTTCTTGATTTAATCAAGCCACATGTCACACATGAAGGTAAACTACTTGTGCCTCAATGAAGTCATCTACATGTCTTCATGTGTGCTGCCAAATGTCACAATTCAATTAGGCCACTTGTCATTCAACCAATGTTGCTAAATGTCAATGCATCAACTATGCCAAATGCCACTAACTCATTGGCTTAGTCATTCCAATTTTCATATATCAACCTATCTTGCCACTTGATAATTTTCCTAATCCAAATGTACATTTTAATACCTCAATTCTCTAATGGTGTTAATTAATTCCAATTCACTAAGTATGATCCATTAAACTAAAATTCAAGTCATACGCAATTCTCAAGCATATCACGATTTTTAACACCTATCATACATGTACTTTCATGAACATGTAACATTCCAACTAGGGTACAATTTAGGGCCTTACAATTCTCTCTCCCTTAGAAGAATTTTGTCCTCAAAATTCATACTTGATCAAAATAGTTGAGGATACTAAGCCTTCATGATCTCTTCTTGTTCCCATGTTGCTTCTTCGAGTCCATGGTATTGCTAGAGTACTTTCACCAAAGGTATTTTCTTGTTCATGAGTTGTACCAAACTTCTCTGGCTAAAATAGACACAAACCCTTCTTCATAAGTCAAATCTAGTTGTACTTGAATTTCTTGCATAGGAATCTTATGTGTATCATCTGACCGATATCTTCTCAACATTGAAATATGAAACGCATCATGTAACTTGGCCAACTTTCAAGGAAGGGCTAATTGAGAAGCTACTAGTCCAATTCTCTTAAGAATCTCATAAGGACCAATGTATCGTGGACTGAGCTTATCTTTCTTCTCAAACTGAAGTATGTGTTTCTATGGTGATACTTTCAAGAATACCTTATCTCCTATCTGATACTCAATATCTCTTCTTTTTAGGTCAACATAGGATTTCTGCCTATCACTAGCAGCCTTCAATCTTTATTGAATAACTTGAACTTTTTCTTCAGTATTTTTCACAATATCAGGCTCGATCATCTTATTTTCACATAATTTAGTCCAACAAACTGGAGTTCTACACTTCTTACCATATAGGGCTTCATATAGCGCGATGCCAATACTAGTCTGATAATTGTTATTGTAACCAAACTCCATTAGAGCAAGATAATTATCCCAACTTTCCAAAAATTCTAACACACAACTCCGAAGCATATCTTCTAATATCTAGATAACCCGTTCAGATTGTCCACTTGTCTAGGAGTGGAAAGCAGTACTGAACTTGACTTGAGTACCTAAAGCCTTTTGCAGACTTTTCTAGAATCTTAAAGTAAACTGAGGATCACGATCAGAAATAATAGATACTAGTACCCTAGCAACCTTACTATCTCATTCACATATATATCTGCAAGCCTATCCAAGGAATAATCAGGAAGAACAGGCAGAAAGTGGGCAGACTTGGTGAATTTATCTACAATCACCTGTACAGTGTCATGCTTCCTCTGAGTGAGAGGGAGTCTAGTGACAAAATCCATGGTAATGCTATCCCATTTCTATTGAGGAATCGAAAAAGGATGTAATAAACTAGATGGAATCTAGTGTTCAGCTTTAACTTGCTGACATGTCAAACATTTGGACACATAGTTTATAACATCCCATTTCATACCCGAACACTAGTAATGCAGCTTCAGATCTTGATACATCTTATTTCCACCAGGATGCATAGTAAAGACAGTATTATGGGCCTCAAACAATAACTTTCTCTTCGATTCATCATTTGTTGGAAAACACAGTCGATCTTTATAATACAAATCACCATTTCATTTCACAGAAAAATCAGGCTATTTGCCTTCCCGAGTAGCTGAGATAAGTTGTTGCAACTTATCATCAACTCTCTGAGCATCACAGATTTCTTGCTTCAAGGTAGGCCTAACTTTCAACTAAGCTATTAAAGCTCCATCAGATACAAGTCCCCATTCACCCTACTGCACTGACAAAGCCGAAATGGTCTTCCGACTTAAGACATCAAACACGAAATTAGCTTACTTGGAAGGTAATCCACAATGCAGTCATAGTCTTTAAACAATTCCAACCAATACCGTTGTCTCAGATTAAGTTACTTCTAGGTAAGCAAATACTTCAAACTCTTATGATCAGTGAAGATCCTACACTTTTCACCATGTAAGTAGTGTCACCAAATTTTCAAAGCAAACACTACCGCTGTAAGCTCAAGATCATGTGTAGGGTAGTTCTGTTCTTGAGGTTTTAATTGCCTATGCAACTACTTTTCCTTCCTGCATCAAAACACAACCCAAATCATTTCTAGATGCATCACTATACATAATATATTCCTTACCACAAATGTGTTGAGCCAAGATAGGAGCTTTAGTATAAGCATTCCTTTCAGTTGATCAAAACTAGCTTAACATCTATCGGACCATTCATACTTCACTCCTTTCTGTAAAAAATTAATCAAAGGGAATGATATCACCACGAACCCCATCACAAAATGACGATAGTAACCCGACAATCCTAAAAAACTTCTCACTTCCGTCACATTCCGTGGCGGCTTCCAGTTAACAATTGCTTCAATCTTACCAGGATCAACTCCAATCCCTTGAAAAGAGACAACATGTCCTAGAAAAGATACTTCCTGAAGCCAGAAATCACACTTACTTAGCTTGACATACAATTGTTTCTCATTTATTTGAAAGGATCTTAATCTACTATTGGATGGATCAATTATTAGAAAAATCTTTATATTCAGGAAAGTACCACTAAACTCTCTCACTTATTCTAAATGCTTATATTGTGTACCTTAAGGACAATGTACAACTTTAAGTGTGGGGTAAGGGTTGATGATTTTAATTATTTTCTTAAGTATATTATAATCTTAATTATTAAATTTTATGAACTGATATCTTGACTTAGTTGAAATCTCTCCATCAATACTTTATTTGATTATTGAATAATGATTTGAATTAGTATGCAAAAGGATAATAGTTAGAAAAAAAATTTATTTTATAAGTCATATTTTTAATAATCATTGAAATAATTAAGTTGAATAAAATTGTATATTATTCAAAGACATATAACCAATTTTTCTTGAGCTTTTAAGCTTAAGAGAAAATTTTCCAAAACTTTTAAGCACTATTTATTCTTTCATGTGTGTTATCATGTATAGTAGAATGATTCTAGAACTTGCATTATTATGCATACTGAGATCATATTTATTAAATTAGAAGCATTGAAATAATAAAAGCACTTAGGTTCAACAAATTATTTTAGCCTATTTCTCTAAAATTACCTTGCCCATAATTTTATCCTTTAGGAATAGCCAAGTTGAGCCTTAGCCTTTTCTCATTGTTATTAACCTAAATTGTTAACCTTTATCCAATTTTTTTGAAGAAATTTTTATAGTTTTGAACCTTGAAGGTTATTTATGTTATTTACTTTTTTGAGACTTGAAATTCTTGAAAGGTCCATTATTTCTTATGGCAATGAATGCTTAAAAAATTGTTTTGATTGAAAAAAAAACATAGAAAAAAGTAAAAAATAAAAGTATATGGTACCAATGGGGATGTAATAAAAGGACCTGTGTATTGTAAACTAGTTTCTAGTAATTTCTCTATAGTAAATTTCCTTTAATTCAACCATTTTTATTATCCCAACCATACCTTAACTAAACCCCCTTACAACCTGTATAAATACCTTTTGATTTTTGTTTCTAGTTTATACATAAGTGGAGGAGATGTGATAATATTGCAAGCCTATGTTAAGAGTTGTACTATGCATTGATTTGAGAGTTTTGATACTTTTCACCCTAAATACTTGAGTGCAGTTAGTGAAATCATAATGAGGTTGTAAAAGTTTATGCTTTTGATTTCAATGAGGTTACTGATATGATTACCATTAATATTGACTTAGGAAGTTAATTTTAGGATAACTTGACTCTATTTGTATTTTAATTTGATTAATATGATATGATGATTTATAGTATGAATGGACAGGTTAAGATTAATGAAGGATTGATGTTGTAAGATTTATAATTTTAATTATGGTTTACTTAACGACAAACAAAAGCTTATGTGTGGGAATGTTTGATAGATGTATACTTGACTATATTTATACACTCATATTTGATGTATTTTGTTTGATATTTTGTAGCTTTCATATGTAATTTGGTAATTAATTATCTTCAAGTGGATTTATTGGTTATAATTCCCTTCATAGACTAAAAGGAGAAGAATTTGGAAGAAAACACAGAATAAAACAAAGATTTAAAGCAAAGAAGGGAAACACGGCTGTGTATGTGGCCATTTAAGTCTCTTAAAATGTGTAAAATCACGATTTTAAGTGTTTTTAGAGATACACGATTTGATACAAAGCCATGTATTAGATCGTGATGTCTTAAAAACCTAGAATTTTCTATAAAAGGACGTGAACAGAGGCCAAAAAAAAAAGAGGGGTAGGCATTTAAAGGTGATTCCAAATGTGTAATACGTTCAGAAAGGACGATATTGATCTAGGAACATGGAGAACGCAAAGAAATCATCAAAAGATCTAATAGAATACAACATCAAACCTCTACCTTACAAGAACATTCGAGAAAAGAGAAAAGGAGATTTAAAATTATGAACTCTTTTTTTATTTGTTTTCTTTCAATTTATATTTGATTTCATTTTCTATTATGTGTAACTGAACGCCCTTTTAGCGTCTAGGTGTGATTAACCCTATTTGAGATATAATATGTTTTGATTCTTCTATCTAATTCAATTATTTTGATTGTTCTATTATGATTCAATTATGTATTTAATTTATATTCTAATAAATCTATAATATTAGTTAATAATTTGATTTCATAGCATAAAGATTGAGAAATAATGTGTATGAATCGATCTACCATAATTGAAAGGAATTGATTACAAACCTAGAGATAGGTCGACATAAATCCTCTGGGTTAGGGTCAAATATAATATGGAATTCACAAATTAGTAAAGCAATCCTATAAACTTTAACCTAAGTAATTTGGTTGATAAACTTAGGTTTATTTGTTAGTAGATTTGAGAGAGCTATTAGCATATGATAGGAATTTTCACGGTCCAATAGTCAATAAAACAATTACATAATAAAAGGTTAATTATTTAATTGTTTTAGGGGCATTCATCACCTAGACACTAATTCCTGATATTGATTATGTTCTAAGTGATTTCTTTCATTTTTTTGTTTAATATTGCTGCATATTTTATTTTAGTTGTTAAGTTTTATTTTCTTAATTAAAAACCAAAATTTAATCCATAGGCTACATAATAGGAGAAAGGCAATTACTAGTAATCACTGTCTTCATGGGATCGACCCGTACTAGCTGATAATAACTATAGCAACTCTATGCACTTGTAGATAATTCATGATTGACTAACTAAGTTTAGTTCAATCAGGAACATTAATCAACTCCTTAACTCTGCAAAGGAAGCTCTTACCAAATCTCAAACTGACCTCTAAATTAATCGTTATTGTCCTTATATTTAGAATCTTGAGAAGCTAGCTCTTTAAAACTATCTACAAGCTCTTAAATTTGATCACTTTCAAATGAAGCAAAGGTCTAAGGTGCTTTGGCTTAACAAGGGTGATAAAAACTCATCTTTTTTCCATAGATTAGTCATCTTAAGGTAGGCTACCAATATAACTTATTCCATGAAAAATAATTATATTCTTTTAAACACTTAAGAAGATCTCTTAAAGGAAGTTGTTGATTTCTTTTCTAAGTCTTTAGGAACCCCAACCTTTTTATGCTCCTTAATACCCCTTATCGAGGAAATTATTCATGACCATTTATGTCTTCAAGAAATTTAATTTCTTTTTAAGCCATCACTTAAAGGAAGTTGTTGATTTCTTTTCCAAATCTCTAGGAACCTTAACCTTTATATATTCAGTATACTTTATCAAGGAAATTATTCAAAACCATTTGTCTCCTTAGGAAATTGACTTTCTTTTTAAGCCTTTCGTAATGCCAGATGTAGAAAGGACTATAAAATCCCTCAACCTTTTTAAAGCTCTGTTCTTTGAGGGTTTGAATGCTAATTTCGTTCACAAAACTTAGTCACTCATTAAGAATTTAGTCCCAAATGTTGTTCTTGAAATTTTCAGCTAAAAGAAAATGTTGAAGAAAGTAAATATATCTTTAACAACCTCATTCCTAAAGGTAAGGAGCAAAACTCCATGAAATATTTTCTCCCTATTAACTTGTTGAAACTCAATATACAAAATCATTTTAGACTTGATGGTTGGTAGACTTAAGTAGGTCCTAAATGTTCACATATACCCCTCTCAAGGAGCATACTTAGCAAGTAGATAAATCAAGGATACTATTATTCTAACTTAGGAATTATTGAAGCATTATAGCAAGAAGAAAAGTAGCAAAAATTGTTACCTCAAAATTGACTTTCAAAAAGCTTTTAATGTTATGGACTGATCTTTTATTTGAAATTCCCTAAATGCTTATGGATTCCCTGCAATGTTTATAGAATGGATTTGAGTAGTGCCTAGCAACATTTTCCTTTAATCTCTTAATGAATGGTTGACCATAAAGTATAATCAAAGGGGCTAGAGGACTTAGGCAGGTGGATCCATTCTCCCCGATCTTTTCACTATTCGAATGGAGGTTCTTACCAAACTCCTCAAAAGAGTTGTGGAAAGGAACAAAATTTTCAGATTCCATATTAAATATAAAAAGCTTCGGATTATAAGCCTTAACTTTGTTACTAATTTATTCTTATTCTCCAAGGCTAATGTAGGTTCAATCTCTTCCTTTGTAACTACTTTAAACGTGTTCAATAAGCTTGAGTTTATTCATTAACAAAGGAAAAAGTTGATTGTATTTATATTTAAGTGTAAAAAATAAGCAGCTTGATTTTCCTCACTCACAAAATTTAAACACTTGTAAATTCCTTTGACATACTTAAGTATAACCATCTCCTCCAATAACCTTTTATCACTGATTTCAAGCAATTATTAAAGAAAATTCATAATAGAATCAGTAATTAGAGCTGGAAGAGATTACCCATGGCGAGGAGAGCTCAGCTTATTAATTATGTGCCAAACTCATTATATATAGTATAATTAAATCCATTTACAGGCTTCTTAAAATGTTTCTTTGGTATTGATGTAAAGAAAAAGAGACTATATTCAAAATCAAGTATTATAGGATCTATCAACCAAATAATCAAGTTGGATTAGGGGTCATCCTATTAAAAATCATAAATAAGGTCTTGCTAGCTAAAAGAATATGGAGTCTTTTAAAAATAAAAATGTGTAGTGTGTACTACATCAAAAGCTGCAACTTCCAGTGCTTTACTATCCCTCACAATGCCTCCTCAATTATGAAACTTTTAATCAAGATCAGAGATAAAATCAAGTTGGAAATTATTTTGTAAGATTGGTAATGGCTATAGATCCTCTTTCTGGTTTGACAATTGTCCCCATATGGACCTTCAGAAAGAGTGGCTGAGTTACCCCTCTAGAATCACTTTTCCATATCTATACCATGGTATATCAGGTCCTCTCTGATCAAACCTCGATCTCTAACCTTCTACCACCTTCCAATGTAGCCTCTTTTCTTCTCAACTTTAACATGATCCTTAGTAAGATGACACAATTTTCTAGAAAGTAACCTCTATAGATGAGTTTACAAATTCATCTTGCAGAAATCATTTTAGAATTCCATTCCCTAAAGATGCATCGTATAAGTTGGTCTACAAAAAACATGGATTAATTAACCCAAGCTTCCTTCACTCTATGGTTGATTGTTAGAGGAAGACTGAGCACTCTTAACAGATTAACTAAAATTTTAACTATCCAAATTAGTGCACTCCTTGTAAGCTAGATCAAAAGTCACTGGATCACCTATTTTTCAAATATGACTATCCTAAGTATACTTGGAAGAAAATCCTTTAACTATGTAGCTTAGAAAACCCTCTTGAGGACGGGACTGATACAACAAAGTGGAGCATCCAAGCTAAACATAGAATGAAGGGGATAAATGCCTTAAGTTACTTAGTTACTAGCATTTAGGAAAAACAAAATAGAAGAATTTTCACAAGCCAACCCTCACATAAGGATAACTTTATCAAAGATCTTGCTAGGAACATAAGGCTTCACCTTCTTCTTTATAAAGACAAAAACATATACAATGCTATTTTAAGCACTAACTGGAAGCTTCATTAATCTTTAACTCTCCACATTAGTTACACTTTGACCAATTCTGGTTTTATTCTGATGCTCCAGGATATGGCTTTTACATCCCAAGTTATGTACAATTTTGTATTCATTTATATAATTAAAAAAATAAATCTCTTCATCATTTTTAATATATTGGTGTTAAAAATATGCATGGATGCATATTATTTATTAAAATTTAACTTATTATAAAATATAATATTACATAAAAATACCTTTACATATTTATAAGAAAGTTATGATTTTTACTAATAGATATATAATATGATAAGATTATTATATATGTTTTTTTTACATATATGTATTATAAAAGGTGAATTTAAATTTAAGCTTACAAAATATTAAAATTTTATTATTATATTTAAAATGTAACATAATAGTAAGAGAATTAATACTCATATAAAAGAAGTGCAATTGATTTCAAATACTGCTTTTTAATATTTGTTAGGTTGTTATAGTAATTTTCTACGTGCATACAATATTAGAAGCCTATTGCACTTTTTTTAAAAAAGTAAGTCTTTTGAGTTTGCACTACAAGACCTTTAAACTATTTTACATGCAATTAACAGTTATACATAAAATTTTAAGTAATTTTTTATTTTTCTTACATTTACAAATACTAATTTGCATTCAATAACTAAAAAAAGTATGAAAACTCTTTTTTTATTTACATGTAAAAGAGTAATAACTTAAATTGTATTTTTTCGATATATCATATCAATTATTAGATAATTCTTAATAGTTTTATATTTATAATAATTATTGTAAAAATAATTAATATTGATTTAGTTTCTTTTAATTTATCAAGAAATGTACATGCGAAGTTGATATGAAAATTTAAGGTTTTTACCAAAGATCTGAATTTCGTACCGTTCCGACCGGAAACCGATATCGGAACGACCCTCTATGGTACCGGGTATGAATTCCGATCGGTACCGATCGGTACTGCCAATACCGGTATATTTCGGGACCATTCCGTAAAATTAAAATTTTTGAGGGACTAAATTGAAAATATAAAAAAATTTAACCTAATTTTATCTACCCCCCCCCCCGACGTTTCTGGATATGGAATCTTCTTCTTCTCTCTTCTTCGGTTTCTCCTTCCTCTCCTCTCCTCGCCGCTGCTCCTCCCTCCTCGGATCTTGTCTCGCTACCGTCTCCTCGTCGCCCCCTCCACGCCGTCGACGTGTTCTCCTCGTCCTTCGTCTTCGACCGTGGTTTGTTCTCCAGTCCCTCAGCTCAGCTCGCTTCTCCTCGTCGCCGCCTTCGCTCGTCCTCGTCCTCGTCGTCGCCAATCGCTCCTCCTCGTGGCCGGCACAACCAGCTTAGCTCCGCCGGAGCTCAGGACGACGTTGACCCAGATTGACACCGAAGACCCGATAGTTTTTGGGGTGTGTTTTATTGATTTTGGTTTCATTTTTCATGCATTTTTTGACAATGATTGCTTCTGTGATTGTGTTGATTGTTGGAATATGGTAGATTGGAGGTGAAAATTTGGTGTTATTGTGTTGGATTTGGGGGAATTTTTGGTAGTGGATTTCGGTGGAGAATGAGGTTAATCGAATGGATTTGGGCAAAATTTTTGATTTTTTTGGTTGGAATTTCATTTCTTTGGATTTGGAGTTTTGGATGTTGTTGAACCGAAATTGTGATTTGGATTTGGAAAATTGGAATTCGGTTGGATTTTGAATTTTGGATGTTCAACCGAAATTGTGATTTGTAATTTTTGTGATTTGTGAGTTATTAATTCCAACCGAAATTGGAAGTTTGAAATTGGATTTTGGAATTGGATTTTAACATTTTGGAATTGGAAATTGGAAGTGGATTGGAAATTAAAATTGGAATTGGAATTGGAATTGGCATTGGATTGAAAATTAAAATTGGAATTGGAATTGAAATTGGAATTGTATGATTTGGATTGGAAATAAATTTGGAATTGAAATTGGAATTGGAGTTTGGAATTGGATTGTAAATTAAATTTGAAATTGGAATTGGAATTGGAATTGAAATTGTATGATTTGGATTGGAAATTAAATTTGGAATTGGAATTGGAATTGAAATTTGGAATTGGATTGTAATTGAATTTTGGCATTATTGTATTAATATTGAATTGTTGAATTATTGATCAATGAAATTGAATTTGAGTTTTAGGCTTTTAG
>JAOSBM010000001.1:11281026-11294641 GCA_027568955.1 Erythroxylum tenue
CGACTCATTCTCTCTCTTGCTGTGACAAATGATTGGCCGGTTAAACAACTTGATGTGTCGAATGCTTTCCTTCATGGAACTCTCGATGAGGAAGTTTTTATGAAACAACCCCAAGGTTTTGTCCATCCCGATTTTCCACATCATGTTTGTCGACTCCGCAAGTCCATATATGGCTTACGGCAAGCACCACGACAATGGTTCTCATGTCTGAAAAATTCCCTTTTACAACTTGGTTTTCAAGGTTCCAAAACAGATGCATCACTGTTCTACCTCAATCAAAATGGTGATAAATTATTTTGTCTCATCTACGTTGATGATATTCTTTTTACTGGCAACAACACAACAGCTATACAACGGATTCTCATGCAGCTCCGTTCTGAGTTCAAGCTTAAAGATCTTGGTAACCTCTCCTATTTTCTTGGCGTTGAAGCTCAATGGACATCTGCGGGCCTACTACTAACACAACGCAAGTATATCAATGATCTCTTACAAAAAGCTCATATGCAGGATGCCAACCCTGTGTCAACACCTGCTTGCACCACCCTCAAACTTTCAGCCTTTTCTGGTACTTCCGTTCAAGATCAAACACTGTATAGATCAATCGTTGGTGGTCTTCAATATTTGTCTATGACAAGACCTGATATCTCCTTCTCTGTGAATAAGGCTTCACAATTCATGCATGATCCTCGAGATCAACATTGGCAGGCTGTTAAACGTATTTTACGTTATTTAAAGGCCACTTCTGCTCATGGCTTACTTATCAAGAAGTCCTCCTCCACTCAGCTTTTCGCCTACAGTGACAGTGATTGGGCTGGCTCCATTGATGACAGAAAATCAACAGGTGGCTATGCTCTATTTGTGGGATGTAATCTGATATCCTGGTCCTCCAAGAAGCAACGCACAGTGGCACGATCCTCCACAGAAGCTGAGTATCGAGCTCTTGCGTCTGCTGTCCAAGAACTTCAGTGGTTACAATCTCTACTCCATGAAATTGGGCAATCTTGTTCCCAACCTCCCTTACTGTTTTGTGACAATCTTAGTGCCACATATTTAACAACTACACCAATTTTTCACTCCCGTTCCAAGCATTTAGAGATTGATTTTCATTTTGTGCGTGATAAATGTGCTCAGAAAGAACTACAAGTGCGCTACATATCTACTACAGATCAACTTGCTGATGGATTCACGAAACCTTTGCCCAAAACCCGCTTTCTTCATTTACGGGACAAGTTGTCTGTTGTTTCACCCCACAGTCAACTTGTGGGAGGGTGATAAGGATATCTATCATCTGATACTTGATAAGCTTGACAATGATCTCATCTACTGTAATCTCTATCTACTGTAATCTCTTGTAACTGTTTACGCTTATCTTCTTAGCTTGTATCTGCATATATAATGTACAGAAGTCTACTGTGAATAACAGTACAATTTTCATAGCATATATTACTTTTACAAAGGGAACATTCTCAGGGAGCGTTTCCATTTAACCTTATATGGGTTGCACTAATAAAAATTTTAAGAAAAAGCCACGTCAACATTTAACTGACTGAGGCTTAATTTCGTGAGTAGTTCCATTCAGTCAGAGGTTGTTTTGAATGTTTTCTAAACGTAAGGGTTTATTTTGAAGCATTGAAATGTTAGAGTCTAACTCAAACTTTAGTGTAAACTTTGTGACGGCTAAACTGCTCTTTTGGCCATTAGATGAAATGATAGGGTTTATCTTTCTTCTGCTATTATTTATTTCTTATTAGTAGGCTACTATCACTAGTGGTTTTAGTCAGTGAACCTTTTTTCATATGCTTTTTCACTTACTCGATTTTCTATTCTATTGGATTTAGCTTAAAATCCAAATTTATGACTTCTTATTGTTGGACATTTTAGACATTTCCTATAAAGTTGGGCAACATTTAATTGCATTTTTGGTTTTATAATAACTTATCGGTTAAGTTACGTAATTTGATTCGGATAAAGAAAATAAAGCGACCCAATAAATGATCTAAGCCAATAAAGAAAAAATGGATCCCGATCAGTGTAGACTGAACTCATATCGAGCCTGTGATGGGGAAGCTATATATAAAGGTTAAGGTCTCCTGCAGTTGCTTATATTATTCGTAAGCATACAGATTTTCTGACTCATTAAAAGAGCTTACGTTTTGAGAAAACTGTAAAAAGACGTTAACCATGTGTCGGTGAAGGATTCCCGTGAAGGTCCAAGAAGATTGGAGCTATTCTCGACCTCGAAAAGCACCTCGAAAGTTGGAATGGAATCGAAATCAGGTATTTCACATTTCTGTCATTTATTTCCCTTTCACAAACGATCCAGGACACGTAATAAGGTTCATTCTACATGTTACATATGGTATTAGAGCGATTACGTGATCGGGTGGTTAAAAGCAAAGGTTTTTTTACTTTTTATCCTTTAGGGTTTTCGGTTGTTTTTTATTCAATTTTTAGTTTTTTACGTATACAAATGCCATGAAAGTAGTGTACATGAAGTTAGCTATGAAAAACGAGTCAAAAAGGGCCATAAAGCCTAAAAAATGGACTCCGAGATTGCCAGAAATTGTCCTCCCCGTCAAAGGAGGCACGTGTAGGGCACTACAGTAACGACCTTGAGGCGATTGGGATGGCGCGTGCATATTGCATGCGCCAATCACATGGCGAAAAATGGCACAGTAACCCACCGACGTCAGCAACAATAACAAAAAAAGAAAATTTTCAAAATACCCTTAAGGAAGTCTCGGGTCATTTTGGGCCAGTTTTTAAGTAGGGGAATTCATAAAGTGATTTTTTCAAATTTTTTGGATTAATTACATTGGTAATTTTATTCTAGAAAAGGATTTAAAGTATTTTAAAGTTGTTTTTTAGCAAATTTTCATGTCTTGAATTGCACATAAAGAAGACACGTAAAGTTTCGTATCTCGTGTGGTAGGTTCAATGCTTAGGAAAGCACGATGGTTATTCTGATTGAGATTTTTTGAGATAACTTACCTCAAATTCTTGTAAACAATAGCCCAAAATGAAACTTTTTAAAAGGGGGAAATCGATCTGTAAGGATCAAATTATTCAATAAAGCTTCCAATTTCGATTAAATTTATCTTATCAACCAAAAGCTTCAGAATTTTAAGCACAAGTGCTATCGTTTTACTTTGGCAGTCAATGAGAGGATTGAGATGAGGTATGCAAAGTCGAACGAATATTATTCACGCCCAAATACTATAAAATACAAAGAGCAAACGTAGATATAGAGAACAAAACGTTTACACATGGTTAGGACACAGACAATTCCAGTTAAAAAAGAAAAAGAGTTAGAAGAAAAGGGTGGTACAAAAAAAGGATTAAAAAAGTGTGGAGAATGTCCAGCTGTTGCCGGTACAGACCACAGAAGAGTTCAGATCTTCTGTCCAATTTTATAGTGTCTTATTGTATTCAGTGAATCTCAGTTATTTATTTATGCGGACCCTATGTTAATTTATGTGGGGCTTACGCGGGATCCGCATAAATTAATGACTGAGATTCACTGGACACAATAAGACACTATAAAATTGGACAGAAGATTTTGTTCCACCACATAAATCCTTGGACGACAACTCGTTAACATGGTTGCAACATATGTTTGCAACCATGCAAAAATCAACTACATATATTCTGAGACATACTTGTCCATATCTATTTATGTGATGAGCCACCAGTGCTTGACTACTTGTTATTCTGTTCGAGATTGATCACGACCCCAGTTTCTTGACTTCTTAAACCAATATTTTGAATCTGAAAATTCTGTTAGAATCAGCAAAATAGATTTTGTAATTTTTCTTTCTGAGTTTCTGTTTTTGAACACCTGAGATGAGATGGAAATGACTGTAACATACCTTGGACTACTGCAAATGCTGAGAGAAAAGAGGCCAATCTAAATTTCTAGAACAATGTCTGCAACAGGAGAAGAAGAACCAGATCCCATATTAATGCATGGCAACAAGATCCAATAAAAGAAATACAAGATGTATTTGTAACACCTACATTCAGAATCCGTTTTCACCCATTTACATCCATCACTGTTGGTATGTCGCCTTTTATCTTCATTTTCCTCCCTAGAGGAATGTCTGTTCTCCAGATATTTTTTCATGGAAGCAGATCTGGGAGTACTTTGAGGGTTGATCTTCTTGTGAAGCAATGTTCTCAAAAGCTGCAAATATCAGTACAAAAATGTGAGAGTTGGAGCTCCTGACTAAACCAAAAGCTAGGAACAATCATGCAATACTTAGGCTATACTAACGCTAATCTTGTGATTCAGCAGTAAAGCAGCATTGTATAACCATCCTCTATATTGGAATTCAATTTTAATGCAGATTTCTTGTGTGTACCAGAATAGCATTTTGGCAGTTCTAGAAACAAATGACGAACATCTCCTGTATAATATTATATGCATGTTGTAGGAAGAATACATGGAACCTTTAAGTGGCATGTGTTACTATAAAGTACCTTCTCCATTCTTGATTCTTGAAGTGTATCTCTCAAACTTGGCTGAGGTGAAAATCCATTTCTGCACACGAACATCTTCTTAAGTAGGAAAGAGATGGATTTCTTTCCAATTGCTTTCTTTTTATTTTCGCGAATGTCTTTGCATCTACCAAGTATGACACTGATGGTTCGCTCAATGTCATCTTCTCTGTCGTCTGTTTCGATGTTATCAATGTTACTTATTCTTCGACTAACATCCAAGGTTGAAGGGCAATTAAGAAATCTGTCGAGTGGAAGGTTCTCAATTTCCTTTTCCCTTTCAGAGGATGGCTTTTTCGACAATAGCTTTGTCAGTTCTTTCTGAAGCTTTCCAATTTCTTCAGGCGTGTAGTCTTCTAATTCATCTGTGGTCGATGGAGAGGATTGTTCGGGATGAACATGTTCATTTTCTCGCTGCATTTCAACGTTGTCTTTAAGATCATTGTTGCCAAAAGTTCCTATAGCTAGCAACCCCTGAGGCCAATCACTAAATTCTTCTCGTGACTCTTGTTTCATATGGCCTGTACGGCATAGAAAAACCAGTTAGGAAATGTAAGTTTTTGGAAGTACCAACATCACTAAATCGATAGATCCATATAACTTCACTGACCCTTTATCTTCGGTTGCTTTGTTTTTCCCATTTTGTTTTAACTGATTTTGAAATCAAATCAAATTCCAAGTTCTAGCTTTTTGTTTTCACATTAGAACCAAAGAAACTAGATCAGCTTCCATTTCAAGGATATCTGACAAAAATTCTGACTGACCATGTAAGTGGAATCTGTCTGAACTATGCATTTCATTTGATTGATCTTTACTACTCCTTCAAATCAATATCAACTTGGATCCAGAAAGATGTAATTTTTGTCATATAATTGTATTTTTAAGATAGCCTGTACCAAAAGTAATCAAAATAATGAAACACAAACCACTGCCACTTTTATTGCCTACTTCTCACATAAGCTGACTAATATATCGTCCTTGGTTTTCTAGGGGAAAAGACGTTCTTTCTTAGATCACCTGAAAGAGACTCTAGATTTGAGAACCTCCTACAGAAGAGGAAGGTCCTGGATTTGCACAAAAAGCATTCAAGGAAATGGAAGAGAGCTTACGAGCAGCTGGAACAACATTCTGTTTCCTATCCCCTGGCTTTCCATTATGCTTGTTTTGCAGCCAACCGAAGAACTGCAAACAGGCAGTATAGCAAATCTGTCAGAACCCCATATATTTCTACTCGTCCATTAACCTTCATAAACTGAACTGAGAAGCAAAGCTCTTCCTGTGTTAAGAAACTTACCTTCATCCTGAGGTGTATATTAGTGCCAGCTTTTTGCTTTTGGGATAAAAGGACCACGATAGCTGAATGAGAAAATGCAAAGGAGGTGGGGCTGTGTTGTGTGGAGAGGTGGAGGAGGATGGTAGTGGAAAGGTGAGTAACAAAAGCCTGATGTCTTCAGAAGCTTAATCAAAATTTGATAAACTTGGAAAGTATCAAAACAAAAAGACGAGCTTTTGATGAATTTCATGACCGAACCTTGAGCAGATATAATTTCTACTGGTTCAAGTTCCCAAACACATACAGCCCATTGTCAAATCTTTAAACGATTTGCATTCCCCTCACCCTGTTTAACACCATTGTATATATCTTTCTTTCTGTTGAAGGCTTCAATATATACCCACCACCATAAAACACATTCTCTACTATATATTTTAATCATCTATTAATCACTTAGGTTCTTGTTCATTGATTTTAGTTGCATGGACGAGGAACATTAATGGACATTCTTTTTCAACATTCTATGAGATCTGCTCTCGTGGCACGATTTTGCCCACGTGATATCGGAGGACAATTTTCTAAATTACAAACACTACGACTCAATCTCTATACATTTGCAATCCAACGACTATGAAGATGACACGAGGTTTTAATTATGAAGATACTGTTAAGTGTTAACTAATTAAGAACTTCCCACCAGCATATTCACGTTGCCTCTATGATGAGGACATGTCATTATATACCTGCAATTTTGTGTTCAAGTTAAGAATTAGATGTTTCTAGTACAAACAGAAGATTGTTCTGCATCATTCTTTCAATTGCAGAACATACTCTCTATGTTCTTAATGGTCTATGTACAGCTCTGCCTTAATTTTCAACTCAAATGTATTCACTGAAGATGGCTTAAATCGATTACTTGCTTAGATTATAATCCTTCACCTTCGTGTGATGATCTAGAAATTATGAAACTTGTGCACTGTTTAGCTTACTGTCAACTGCAATATCGGCGCAGTTTGCAAATTGCCTAGTTAATGTGAGGTGCATGCATCTTGCAAGTAGAGAGTCTACTTTTTTTCTGAATTTTTATGTGAATTCCAATTTGCTTTTAACAATTGATTCAATGGTTTCTTTTTCTATTTTTTTTGTTGTTATTAAAAGAGTAACAAGGGAGAGTCAGTAAGAATGCAAACTTGGCATCATTTAAACCTTAAAGATTGGCATCATATTAAGAAATAATAAGGACAAGAAATGATAGAGAATGAAACAGAAAGTAGTCCGCATGGTCATGTTCCCCTGGTCGACCAAATCAGCTCATTACTCTTACCGGCTCCCAGTTGTAAAGCACTAAACAGTGACAAGACAAGAGTTATCATCTGAAACTTTACACACACTGTCTGTTAATGGTTTGCAGCCAATTCCTCATGATAGGCTTCAAATTACTCATGCTCAACTCAATCTACTCCTCCAAGTGGATCAAGAGACAGGCCTTTCCTGTTGAACAGAAAATTTATCAGTTTAAATTATGATAAAAACCTTTTTATGTTTAATCAGCTAGAGAACTCTCATTTGTTGATTAAGGTAATTAAGACAGGAAATCCATGTACCCTTGTTCGCTTGGACGTGCAAACCATCCCATGCACATTTACGTTTAAGCCACTATTAGAAGTTAAGACTTTGAACAACTTCGAGTTTAAAGTTGATTTAGACTTTTAAGAGAATTGTTCGCCTAATAAATGCCAAGATACATCTGCTGCAATATAAGCTTCTTTCTCCCCTCAAAATAATCAACTACATCATTGAAAAATGCTGAAACTTTTATTTGTTGAGAGCTACAAAAGTTCCAATCTTTACAGCCTATGCGTGTGGATTTGTAGGGAAGAAGCTACTACAAATGGTGTTGGGTCATTAAAGTTGTCTAGGTGTCACGACAAACTCAACCCCATGATTTCTTGTCGGAACAACACGTGTCCCAAAGGGGTCGAGTGGACTTTTCTTCGCCTTCTCCTGAGTGTCCATTTCTCTGAAAAAGAAAACCTCAACATCCATAACTAAAATCCAAGGGCAGAGGCATTCTCATTCCATTTCCAGTCACAGCTCACTATTTTCCTTTTCTACGCAATATCCATGATTAATTAGTATAGGCACTGTTTTAATTACTAGAATAGCTAAAAAAGTGTTCCTTTCTTGCCCCTGCTTCCTTAGTCGGATATGAAAAGGCATACTGAGTTGCGGCATTTAGAAGTACGATTCAGAGATTAATCTAAACTACTGTGATTGGTTGACACGAGTTCTCTCCTCCAGACCACTTAATCATGCTTTACATGCTGTACACATAAACAGTCTTTCTGTTGCTCGTGTGACTTTGACGTAGTATTATATTATATGTATGCAAGTATCCCGCATTGATCATCACAAAGATTAAGCAAAGTTTTGGAACACAATGAGCTACGTGTAGGATGTTCTACGGTTTATAGTTCCAGAGCTCCTCCAGTGGTTTCATCGATTAAACATTCTGTGGATGTCATTCAGTCGCATTAAAATGGCCATACTGCTTTCATAATTTAAAGAAAACAGCTAAAATGACACACAAAGTATATATCTTTTGTATATAAATCGTCACCTAGCTCGTCACTATGTTGCTTAAACCCTGAAAGTTTTGAACTTTTGCATTAAATTTTAAATGCACCACCTCGAGATGCAAGTAAGTAGGCAAAATTGATCCTACCAAGATGAGAAAGCGAAAAAAGACTACAGTCATGTGAGTTCTCGCATCTACTAGATGTCTAAGGGTTCAGGAACCATGCTATATCTGCAAAGCTTGCCAATTATGGAATCTTAACACTCTTCGGCCAACATAAACTATAGACCTTATATGATGTGGCACTCTATCATTCAGGAAGAAGAGTGGTGACCATCATGCTTCAAATTTGACTAGCTCGCGTTTCAATGGATCTCTGGCAGATTAATAAACAAATTGTATTGAATTTAGACTAAGAAAATGGTTCATCTTCCACCAGTGTCCCCGAAAACATCAGGATTTCAGTGCATAATCATCCTCCCAACTCACGTTAACACATTAAAATTTTGCAGCATGTCTCTCAAAGACAATGAGTAAACCCCTCATTTCTGGCCCCTAACTAGGACCTTGTTGCTGTATTACATTTTTATTACTATCACATACATATTCTTCATTTTCAGCTGCAATGCTCTGCATTTTGCTTCTCTAAACCTTAACTCGATGACTACAGCGGAAAGAGACCATCTTCAATGAAAGTAGAAGTTAATACTTAATGGCATTGCCCAATGCATAAGCCGTCTTAACCCAGCTGTTAACCGTAGGAAAGATATCATTAAACTTAATTATGTAAAACATGTGACTGATGATCATCGTGTTTCCCAGTTAGTGCTTAAGCACATCGTAAATCTGCGATTTTAACTAATAAAATGGGGTTGTTGGAAATTGCTAAGTAATGAGACAAGGTGTAAGCTAATCATGGTAATATTGTGATAAATCTACACCTGTTGAAACAAAATTTACCTAATCCAAAACTTTATTTGCTTCCTCTATGCCAAATAGCGGCTTAGGATTGATATTTTAGGGAGGTTATTAGTATTTAGTAGAGTTACTAGTTAATATGTGTATACACGAGTCTGCCTGTATCTGGCTGTAATTAGCAGAACTGATGCTCAAAGAATTTATCTACACTCTTAGAAAATATGACCCTTTCGTCCAAACGAAAATGAATAAACAAATACAGCTCACACTTCGTCTGATATCTAAGCTAAGTCAAATAACACGAGTGGAAACTTGAAACAATCAGCTTTGAAGTTGCTTCTTGCGTGCAAGAAAACCGGCATGGCCAAACTTCTATGAATCAAGTACATATCGTTCTGTTCAAACTCTAAAATTAAACACCCGACAAGAACAACCCTCCCCAATTTTTAAATTAGTATTCTCATCAAAAGCACGTATAGACCTGAATATCTAATGGACCAATGCTTTTATATGGAAGAGGTAATGTTGTCTTCTTAAAGTAGCAAAGACAAACTAAGCCAGCAAATATAAGCATCAACAGGCAACGGTTTGGCATGTTCCTCAAAACCTATAGAATGCTCTGTTAAGGTCAAAATCATAAACAGGTTTATGGGATAATAATACAAGGCGCCTTGTATGACTACAACATTGCATGTACCCAGTATTATCATCCAAATACTTCCCTTGTACTCACTTTTTAAACTCCTGAACTCAGCGAAAGCAGAAGCGGAATATTGGTGTAGAAACAGGCAGAAATCTGAATAACAGATGACCACATCACAGCTATGCATTTCTGTAGGACTAGTGAATCAGAGTTCATCATGAAATTCAACTTCTTCCCCTATCAAAGGTGAATATAATACGAGCAACCAAAGTTAATTTGCATGACAAAAAGGCAAATTAGAACCAAGGCCCCATGGTAATGTCATGGCACAAGAGTTTAGTGACCAGAAGGAAAGGAAGAACTTGAGTATATATATCCTACAATTAACCCAGATATATAATTTAAGATTAAAAAAATTGACACTACCCGAGGACATATCTCCAAAGAAAAATGCTATCTCCCTTCGAGCTGATTGAAGGGAGTCCGAACCATGAACACAATTCTGTTCTATGTTGAGCCCACACATTGCTCTGATGCTGAAAACAGAAGTGGTTAATAGGGATTTCAATGAAACTTGGACAAAAAAATCATTGTAAAGCTATCAGAACTTGAATGTAAAATGCAAGACCTATATAAAACAGTGGACCCACAAGACATACAAAACCACCACAAAATACAGAATAAAAATAACCTGTTAGGATGAGAAATCTTAGCTTCTTGTGCATCAGTCGGTCCCATTAAAGAACGCCAGTCAGCAACAGCATTTTCCTTCTCCAATACCATAACTAGAACTTGGTCCCTGATAAAAGCTATTTGTCAAAGGAAAGGAGAATAATACCTGTTGTACAAAACCCGTAGTTCATATGCTAAAGCAGTAGGATAATCAGATTTGCACTAGAAACTTGATACATGAAAGGCACATAGCAATTGAGGTACACCCATCAACATGATCAAACAAATTTTCATAAGGCTTTTAGTACTACCCTTTCAGGATAACAAAAGGAGCCTTTGAGAAGCTCTTCTAGGCCACAAACAAAATTCATACCATTATTCGTTGAGAGTGTAGACCACTAGAAAATTATACGTTGAAATAATTGACAACTTGATGTTCATAGCTGATATTAATGCAAAAAAGTCAGAACTGACTTATATTAGCTAAGGTCATAACACGAATTGGTGAGAAACCTTTTCAAGACCATAACGTTCTCTATGGTTTGTTAGAACATAGGTCCCAAAGTTCTGACAAAAACTGAGAAATTAAAGCAACTAGTGTAAGTGCTGAAACCATAATTTCAAATTTCAGTAGATTACAGGCACTGATGTATAATTGAGAAAATACCTTGTAATGTACTTGATGAGACTCACAAAGAACTTTTTCAAAGAGTGTTCAGCATAAAATCTTGAAGCACTATCTTCATTAAATGAAGTGACTATTTCCTTGGCAATGCCAAAACCAGACTCCAAAATAGCCTCCTTTATCTTTTCAGTGTGATTACCTGACACACCATCTGGCTTTATCATAGCCAAGGTTCTTTCTTTCCCTGCATTGCCATTGGTTAAAGACCTACATTCACAGAGCATCACCATAGCAGAAAAGAAAATATCAACAGATTTGATTGAAGGACTCTTCTTGAATGAAATCACAATCTGTCAACAAAACACACATCAATCCATCATCATCCCAAATCATAATACAAGATAAAACCCTTAACTCACCATTAAGCTCTTGCTAGATTAAGCTCTTACCAGTTGTACAATTTTCCAAACCAAAAACTATACTATCAACCAACAGAAATTTCTAAAAATCCTGCCGAAAAAGATGTCACTAAAAACAAAAATCGGGGAAGGTTAAATTTTACATTTTGTAGACATCTATGACTGCTCAACATCAATAAGCATATGATTAAATGTTTGAGAAAACGGAAAGGTTAGAGAGAGAAGTGGGAGGACCAACGAAAATTTTCAAAACAATGACTTCATACATTACATGATCTTCAAAAGGCAGCAAATGTTTTCTTTTCAAATTCATCATAGCAAATTTTTTCCGAAACCGAACAAAACTTAGCTACCGGAACAGGAAATGAAAATAAAAATCTTTAAAATAACTGTTTACCTGACCGGGAAGCACGCGGAAATCAGAAGGAAGAAAAATATGGAGGCAAAAAGAAGAACCATTTGAAGCTAAATCTTATCCCTGCACAAAACAATTACAGGATATTCAAATCCAGCCAAAATTTTGTTAACAGGACCACTCAACTTGAAATAAATACAACAGATAGAGGGAATCGCTTAAAGGTTTTATCTTTTTGATTCTTATACATGCCGAAGAATAAAAATTTAGGTCTGCGATTATTTGGGAACAGATTACCTGTTCATTATTATGTAATCACCTGAGTTGTAATGTTTATCTGTCTAATAAATGAAACTTCAAAAATTAAACAGATAAATGCACATGAAATAGAATAGGCATAAGTGATATGAACTTCGATGCTAACCGGCCCATGGCTCGTTGAGCTAACCTGGTCCACCTAATATTTTTATTAAAAAATAGAAAAATGATGTCATTTTGAAAAAATATCGTCGTTTTTAAAGTAATGGTCGGGTCACAGGCCGGCCCGTGCTCAACCCGTGGCTCGATCAGGCCAACCACTTTTGGCCTGTGCCCCGCCCGTAAACCGGTCAACCTGAACTAAAATTGGGCCAAATCGAGCAGACCGAGCCAAAAGTAACATCCCTACTTTTTATAAACTTATCTTATTCATTTTCATAAAGTAGTAACTTAATTATATGATCATTTGCATATAGGATAAATAAATTATTCCGTAACGAAGAGAGAGTTTATTTAATCTTTAAAGAAAAGTTCTTGATCTTTGAATTAACTTTTAAAATATTTTTGAATCTAAGCTTTTGTCAAAATAATATATTTTAGTTTTGAAAGAACTACACAAGTTTGAAAAACTTGTTTCAAGAAGTTTGGTCGACCAATATGGTGATTTAAGCAACTAGTGTTAGGGATTTGGTAGACTAGTCGAATAACATGACAGTGTAGTTAACTAGCAATGTCTTTTGAAAACATATTTTGTTAGTTTTTAGCCGCATTGCCTGACCAATGCTACTGCTGCTAGTTATTACAGTGGTTAGTTTTTATTTTTAATGACTATTTAGATTGTTTTGAGTATGAGTTGATCATATGTGAATTGTAAGAAGTAAGATGAGTATATTAGAGAATTGCTAAAAGCCTTAAGAGGCTAGATAATGCATGCTTGCATTATATAAAACATATTGAGCCTTTATTCACTAATGTGAGTAAGAGGAGGTTTTGAGTGGTATACTTGTTCTGATTTTGTAAATTGCTCGTTGTGATGTATAAGACTTTTTGACCTAGAAAGTTTTTGACCTAGAACAAGATTTATTCTTCACCTATGGCAAAGTAAGATAGTTGTAAGGATTCTTTTCTTCTATGACGAAGAAGATGTTGTATAGGGGGTTGCTTTTCATCCCTTAAGGCCTTGTTTGGTTGGATGTTAATTAATGGAATGGAATGTAATAAAATGGAAGGGAATGAAGTGATTTATAATGAAATGGAATGTAATATAGTAAAAAGTTGTTTGGGAATGATGGAAGGGTTCATAATGTAATGTAGTGAAATATTGTTTGGAAGATAGATGGAATGGAATGGAATGTATAATAAATGACTTTTATACCC
>JAOSBM010000001.1:11294741-11312354 GCA_027568955.1 Erythroxylum tenue
CCATTCCATTATGAAACCTTCAAACAAACGATGGAAGCATGTTACGTTCCATTCCATCCCATTATTAACCCTCAAACTAAACATAACCTAAAGGAAAGGTTAGTAAATTTTCAAACGAAGCTTGTGCAGTAGACGTAAGCCAATGGTTGTTGGTCGAATCATTATAAATCAAATTTGTCTCTTTTTTTTACTTTCTTTTTTCATTTTTGTGTTTGTTTTGTAATTATTTTATACGAGTGTCGATAAATGCATATTTGATTACAATTATACACCCATACTTAACATGTTTTGCTTGATATTTCGTAGTTTTATTGTGCATTTGTAGGTTATAATTAGCTTTATGGAACAAAGGAAGAAGAATTCAAATGAATCATAGCATAGAACAAGATTTGAAGTAACTAAGGATCTATACGATCGTGTATAGTAACTGTGTAAGTCTCTGTAAACATGTGAAGATTGAAGAATTTAAGTTTTGGTAGTGTAAAGTTACACGCTTGTGTATCTCAATCTTACACAATTGTGTATGTTGCCCATGTAAGTTTTTATGCCTGTGTGAAATTGCAAATTTAGGCATTTTTAATTATACACAGTCTCTCACAGGCTTGTGTAAATGATCGTGCATATCCCAGAAACTTTAATTTTTTTTCTATAAAAGGACGTAAATGGAGACAAATCAAGAGATCCAAATTATTAAGCAGTTTTGAGATGTAAAACACTAAGAAAGGCAACGATTTTGATCAAGTGACGAGAAAAACACAAAGAATACGTCAAGAGATCCATTAGATAACAATATCAAGTCCATACTTGCAAGAAGATTCAATAAAAGAGAAAAAGAGATTTAAAATTATGATTTCTTTGTTTTTTATCTTTTTTGGCATGTTTATCTTTGATATCATTTACTATGAGTGACTAAACGTACTTAGTGTCTAGATGTGATGAACCCTAGTTTATGATAACAATATGTTTTAATTTTTTATTCAATGTATTCATATTGATTAATCTATTGCGATTCAATTAAACATTTTATTCTTATTATAATATATTTGGAATATTAGTGCATGATTTGATTTCATATGATTGAGATTGGGAAATTCTATTGTATGAATAAATTTACCATAAATGGAAAGAGTTACAAGCAAACCTAGAGATAGGTTGGTATAAATCCTCTATATTAGGGTTAGATCTAATAGCGAAATTCACAAATTGATAATAAAACGCTAGGAGTTTTAACTAGAAAGATTTATGTTAATCAACTAATGGATTAGTTGTTAATAGTCTCGAAAGAGATATTAACATAAGATATGAATTTTCAGGGTGTAATAATCAATAATATAATTTCATGATAAAAGGCTAATTATTTAATGATTCGTAGGGAGATTTATCATCTAGACACTGTTATTTGATATCGATTTTTCTAAGTAAATTCTTTTGTCTTGTGTTCATTTTCGATTTCAATCTTTGTTTAATTTTTAATTAAAAACCAACAATCTGACTTTAGGCTAGACAATAGAAAAGCGTAACTACTAGTACTTACCATATTGTGGGATAAATTAGTACTTGCTTGTGCTAGCTACAACTACACCGTGCACTTGTGATAAATTTAATATTGACTTTAACCCTAGACAATAAAGTTTTTGACATCGTTGCCTAGAACAATAATATTAGGAAAGCCTAACTTTTATTAATCTAACCATTAGTCTTTGTATTTTTTTTTATTTTTGACTTGTCCATTTATTTATCTTTTGAAACTTTTGTATGTTGACAATATGTTCGTGGTTTATTGAAAGGATTTGAGATTCATCGCTATAGTCACAACTCACAATGGAAGGATAAAGCAGACAGTATTCTCACGAGAGCTATGATATATTATCGCAATATGTAACATCATATTGGAAAGAGAGGTTTGTTGATATGTTTTCGAAAGATCAACCGATATTTATGTCGTGTTGCAACATTTTTGGTAGTAATCATTACAATCATGATGTCAGGCACCAACTTATATGTGGGAGCAACCAATCATGCAAAATGGGCTTCCAAATAATTTATACAAGAATACTTATAATTTAAAGCAGAGCAACAGTTACGCTTATGGATGGAATGACTATGCTCCAACTGAATATTCATAACAACAATAGAAAGAAGAAAGTATTACATATAAAATAATGGAATGCCTTGTAAAAGTGTGGCTCGCCAATGTGAATTCGAAGAGAGATTTTTTTCACCTGAATATATCAAGTTTAATATCATATACTATTTGAGCTTACAAATGTCATATAATGAGAAGAGATAAGGGTTGGTTCATAAATGAACTTAAATTTTAAGAAGATGAGGAGGTAACTATCGTTTTAGAAGAGCAAGAAGAATATATGACAAAGGAAGTAAAAGAAGAATATGAGGAAGAGGAAGCCTGTATCCAAGAAGAGCAAGTAGAGAAGTGGCAAAAGATAATTAAAGAAGAAGTTGAGGAAGAAGTCTTTGCCGAGGAAGAGGAAGCAGAAGCGTGGGCAAAGATGGATGAAGAAGAACAAGAGGAGGAGCCAATTGAGGGAACTGGTGATGAATCATTGGTAGTCACCTCGAGTATGGATGCTTCCCGCTTCTTAGAGGAAAAATTGCTTAAGCCAATCAACGATTCAGGGAGTTTTGTTATCCCTTACTTTATTAATAATTTGTCACTAAAAAGAGCATTATTGCAATTAATTGAAGTTACTAATTTGATAAATTGTGTCTTCGCTATGTTCTTGTAACATGTAACTTACTTACAGGCTACAAAACCACTACGTGGAAAAATAGGTGGAAGTAAGCAACTAATAATAAATCCTAGATGATGGTAAGCATGAAAGGTACGTCGAGCTAAAAACGTTAAACAAGCGCTACATGGGAGGTAACTCATGAATTAGTTTAGGTTTTATTTTAAATTTCATGTTTTTTATTCTTATTTTGAAGATTAGAATAAGAGTTATTTAAGTTTCAATGTGTTTTAGGATAAAACATTAAGCATCTTCATAAGATTGTCATAATTATAGTATTAGTGTATATGTGTTAAAGGTTTATAACTCTAAAGTGCAAAATTTTTAAGTTTTTTCATTTAATTTTCAAGTTGCACATGTTTAAAAAGAGTTACATGCTCTCTAGACACGTTCGTGTATACTTACACGGTTAGGTACACGCCTGGGTAACTGACTGTGTAAGTCTGCGCAAAGCTGCAATTCAATTGGAGAATCACTGTGGAATATGAGTGAGGATGTCGATCTACCTGTGGCACATGCTTGCCTCTTGGAGCGGAAGAACAATCGCGAAGTCTCGAACCTTTTGGACCTTACTTGCTCATCAAAGAGCTCCCTAAGATGATAGACTATGATATGAGCATCCATAGCCTCTCGTGCTGCTTTTGCAACTCCTGTGACATAGTAGCTAGCATAATTATTCTCTGCTTATATTGAATAGTAAGGAAGTTTTTAAAAAGAAATTCTAAGTCTGATTTATGTGGAGGGGATGAATTATCTAGTTTGGAAACTATGTAGTTGTCTATTTTGAAGTATAAGGTTAAACTTGTTTTCATCAGATATAATGGAGTAGTGTCTCCGACTAGGACTATAAGTGCTTGAAAATGGGTCATTCTTCATATTAAGAAATTTTAATTTGTTTTAAAAAGGTGTTATTAACAATTTGGCTTCCCAATTAGCAATCTATAGCTAAATGTCCTAAATATCCATATACTCTATAAATCATGTTAGTAGCATTGACAACATTAACATTCATAATATCAATTTTTGGGACAAAGCATCCACTTTAACAGCAAGAAGATTCAAAGTATCCAAATCACCTAAAATCTTCTTAAGAATGGCCCTCTCGCTTAATCATTGGTAGTGATTTAAGCCATATCCTCTATGAGGTTGTACGCTTCATCCACTGCCTTTTTCATCAAAGCTCCCTTAGTGATGACATCCACTAAGATCTTCATATGTAGGTCATCACATTATAGAAGACCTAAACAATCAAACACTTCTCTAAATTATGATAGGGATAGGAACTCAAGAACTCCTTCTATATCTCTTATACCTCATATAAAGGCTCGCCTTCCATATGGATAACGGTGGTGATATGATTCCTTATCTTTACAGTCTTTACTGGAGGGAAACATTTTGCCAAAAATGCGTGGGAGAATTAATCCTAAGTAGTGATTGATCCTACTAGAAGGGTTTATAGCCAGGCTCTAGTTTTATCCCTTAGAGAGAAAAGGAATAAGAAAAGCTTGATTGCATTAAGAGACATGCCATTTAGCTTCAACATGTTACAACACTTTAAAAACATCAATGGATTCAAGTTAGGGTATTCAAATGGTGAATCTCCAAACTAATTTTTTTGCATCATAGATAAGAGTGAGGGCTTTAGCTTGAAGTTAGTGACTTTAACACTAAACCACACAATGACTGAGTTGATGCCTAGGGCATTCAGTGTAACAAAGTCCTTCAGTGGCCTTATATTCTCTGCATCCATCTTTACTTCCTTAACTTTTATTCTCCATTGAAGTTTTCTTCTCATATGTAATGTCCTCTCTATCGCAGGGTCTAACTCTACGAGATTTCCAAGATTATAGAACTTTTAGAGATGAGTTGCAAAAAAGAAGGAATAAAATAGAATTCAATAAATAAAAAAAAACAAAAAGATATAGTCTAGTTAGTTTGCAAGCTTGCAAATATTAATTAAATATCAAGTTCTTCAAATTCATCCACAACACAAGCAATATACTATGAAAATAAAATTATATGTCTAAGACAGTACGATATCCATATCTTTGCAATAGACACTTTAATAAAATTTTATAAGAAAGTTATCATATTGGTTAAAAATATATATTTATAAATATACTATAAAAATGAATTTATTTTAAAATTGATAAATATTAATTTTAATTAAAATAATTTAAGCTCCCATAAAAGCTAAAAATTAACATCCATTTATAAAAAGTGAAATTGACTTTAAAATTTAAATGCTAATTTTAACGTATTTTAATGATTATTGTAATTATTTTCTACATGCTTGCAATATGAGAAGTGTGCTTGACTTATTTAAATAGGTATTTAAATTTATAATACACTATTTAAAAACTTTTTACATGTTTCTTCGAAATTATATGCTATAGTCGATGGTTGTCTATATAATTTTTTAGTAATTTTTGGATTTCTTCCCTCACATTTATAAATATTACAGTTGAAGAAAGTGTGAGAAATTGTTTATATTTTCATGTAAAAGAGTAAAAAACTTTAGATTATTGTTACGTTATTTTTCTTCATATCAATTTATTATTAGATGATTATTAGTAATTTTATATTGTTAATAATTACATATTTTCAAAAGAAGAAATTGATCTTAATTCAATTTGTAGTAATTGTTCATGAAGAGTGCTATGAGAAAAATTAATAAAAATTTTGAATTAAGATAAGTATAACTTACCAAGAATGTATATTGATAAATATGTGATAAAGTAAGAGCTTTTTATTTTAAAGTAAAATATGAATATGTAAATAATTTATTTATTTAATACTTGATTAGATTTTTATAGTAAGTTAAGATTTATTATCAAAATAATTTGTATTCACTACATATATTATAAAATATTATTTCATATTTAATTAAAATAAATAAAAACTTAGAATACTAAGTTTAATTATAGTAATATAATTATGTAATAACTAACATGAACTATTTCAATATAATGAGTAATTAAGATAGTCAAATTATTGCTTGATTTACAGACTTACCGTATATCAACATTAAATTGTTTTACAGAGCGACTTGCAGTTACACACTTATACGTCCACACAGTACTATAGTCCTGTGTCTTAATATTCAACAGCCACTTTACAGAGAAATTGCAGTCATCCACAAAGCTCGTAGCAGCAATTCACTAACTCAAAACAAGCTAGAGCAGCACAGACTTGTGAGAGAACAATAGAGCACTGGTTGTTGATGCAGGAACAGGTTTGGATAAAGCACATGCAACAGCAGCGATCAAGAAACCTGTTACAACAGTGGGAAGCTGCCTTAACCAGCTTTTCAGTCGCATCAGGCGGCTTTGTTTCATGGCTTCCTGGAGGAATGTTCTGTAATGTTGCAGTAAAGTTGCCATATCCAACACCTAAGCTCCCCAAGATAGTCATTTCCTGACCTTCCATATCCACTTTCTTTAGCAAATTGATTTTGTTGAAAACCTCTTGTATTATATCCGTTTCTGGTGCTTTTTCTCCTCTATCAGTCTCAAACAAAATCAAACAGGTATATTCAGATGGAACCCTTGTTTGTTTGCTCATTTTTGCAACCTTCATTCAAATTGGTTCACATAATTAGGGCTTTGAAACATTTGTATGCATAATCACACAGGATAGTCAAAGCAGATTCAACTAAACCTTCTGAACAAGGTCATGGCTTTGAGATAACCATGCATTAGCCGTGAGTATATCTATCTGTGTCCTTGCAAATACCTACGAAGTGTGGAGGTAAAGAACAATTAGATAGAAATAAGGTTGATTGAGGCAAATCTTCATATATGAACTTTTATTGGGGTTGGTGAAATTTTACGGACATATGCATGGTTGCAAGAAAATGTTAATGCCACGAGATATTACCCTATCAAGGGGCACAGATTTAGTTTTCTGGACTTTCAGCTCCAACGAGAAATTGTTCATGTCTGCCAATGTGCCACTAATTTTTACAGAGTCTGGAAAGCTTTGCTCATATCTGCCTGATACGATCAAAGGGCTCCCAGAAGAGTGGTCTGGAATATTAAGCAACTGCAAGGAAACAGGAGAAGAAAATATGTCAGAAGCAACCAGGGAGATAGGCTCTCTATCTAGCCAATGGTTATACTATTACGATAGAATATCGCAAGAGTTGGTAAAAAAAACAATGCACCTCAGGTGAATGAAGGTGTTCCAAAGCATCCACAGTTACATTGGCCAGAATGGTTGATGAAGCAGTTCTGAACAATCTCTGCATTCGAAAATCGACTGAATCTGGAGAGATGCAGAAGTGATTAGTATAAACATTGAAGGGATTCTCAATCCCCGCTCAATCTCTATTTGGCATTAGCAGGTGACAGAAAATAGGCCTATTGGAATTAGAACTTCTGTCTGAACAGAAACATTACTAACCTGCGTCATATGCACTGTCAAAATGACCTCTCCCAATCTGTGCTAGCATTTGCAAGAAATAGTGATTACAGTATGTACCTAAAAGAATTCCATGTAGTAGCTTGTTAAAAATTGTCGAGAGCCACTCATTCAATGGAAATGGCAAAGTACCAAATCAACAAGACTGGGAAATTTGTTTGAGAATTAGTTTAGTTGATTTGGACAAGTTGTCTTACTAGATAAGTAGATGCTCTGTTTATGGATTAGCTGAGCTAGTTAAGTTATCCATTACTGTTCAATATCATACGAATCAGTACTCTTGCAAATGTTTCCCAACCTTGGCAAGAGTTCAGTCTACAAGGACACAGTTGTTCAAGCTGTTTACAAAAGTGACAAAAAAGTGCATTATGTGCACATACTGTTCAATTACCAAACGTAAGATAAGAAAATCTTACCTATGCCGAAAGTACATATTCGGGGACAAATTGGCCGTCTATTTGTAAGAGAATCTTTGACATATTTGCATATATCCCTTTCATCTTCAACGGTCCCATCAGTAACAAGGAAAATGAGGGGTATTGAGTCAACAGTTTCAGCCAAGAGCTTCAGTGCCTAGTCAACAGTCACGCAAAATCAACAATACCCTCAAAGGGACACCTTGCTTACCGAGGTTAAAACAAGAAGACACGCTAATACAGTAGATCATACAAATTTAGGGGAAATATGCATACCTGTTGCAGAGGAAGCCATATGTTGGTGCCACCATCTGGAGTTAAACTATTCTTGATCCAGTCAGTAGCTTTTAGTATTGATCCTTTGGTCGCTGGCACCATCAATGATGAGAATAAATAGGTCTCACTATTGAAAGCAATAATGTTGAAAGAATCTTGCGGGCTGAGCTTGGAGAGTGAAGCCAATAGTGCTTTCTTTACACTTTCAAGAGGATCACCTTTCATGCTTCCACTGATATCAATTAAGAATATCACCTCTTTCCTGAAGACCTACCATAATTACAAACACGTGTTAATCATGACGCCTTTGGTAAAGACCAGAATGATTGAATCTCATTTTCATCGACTTGGCTTAATGTTTGTCGTAAAATAGTATAAAAAAGTAAGCAATTGCGTGGCATCTTAATGGTCAAACCAACCTTCCATCTTTGGCTATTTCCAGGGAAAAGATAAAAGCAGAAGATCTGTCTATCATCGGAATCTCGCAAGGTTGGAGACTGCACCAACATCCCACCTACCAAGTCATTTGATTGGACCTGTTAAAAAAGGAAGCAAGCAACGACTTGATATGTTGGTTCATGAACCTAGTTGAAATTACTAATAACAACGGAGAAAAAAAAAGACTGAGGGCCTCACGGTGTACGAGAAATTGAAGTCAGTACTCGACCAAGTCTTTACTTCTGATTCATATAAGAAGCTCATTTTACCAACCTCGCGCCTTAGCTCCTAGAAGACCACAGTATCAAACAGCTTGATTTGTATTTTATAATCTGAATCAAGCTTAAAAATATTATGGGGATTACCTTTAGACTATGACTGCTTTCTTTGCACACAATTTCTTGGCCAATGCCAGAATTCACATTCAACAGTATCTTTTCCCTTTTAGAAACTTTCTTCCCAAATGCATTGACAAATGGCGGAAAACTGAATGGTATAGTGAGGCAGAATTGGCCTTCATTATATGTCAACTTCTGAGACCAAATCACCCTAATTGAAAGACTTGATCCACCATCAACCTGAAGGTTAAGAAATACGACAATGTATGCTACAAAATTAGAAACCAACCAACACCCATGACCCAAATCAAGTGTAAAAGACACACTAATCAATGACCTGAGGAATCTTGAACGTATATATATTGCCCTTCAAGTATCGTCCCTCTTCTCTTCTGTATGCTTTTTCTTTATCCTGTGCATCTTCTGCAGTTATCAATTGGCTATGATAAGATCTTCCCGCGACATCAACCTCGACACCTAGAAGTGAACCCTGTTAGCCACATCACGTCTTCCGCTTGAGCACAAGAATATTAATAACTACATGGCACGGACATATTATATTATTAGTCTAATTACCATGGAAAGTGAAATTAACCACTTGCAAATCATGAGAGTTGTTGTAAATGCTAAGAAATTTCTGCTTGTATTTCTACTTAGCTTGCGGACAAATAGAAAAAGGAAAAACATAAAAAAGGATGAATTCGATTGATTAGTTGACTTGTTCATAACTAACCTGCTCTCCCATGGGAACAGCAATGAGACAACTGCTCTTTCTACTGGTTTTGACGCAATGCAAACGCCAACTCCCACTAAGACTGATATTCGCATGATCTAAGCAGCATTCTACTTCCATGGCCACTCCATGCATGTGCAACGGTATCAACGCTGGTGGGTCACACCGGCCATGAACATACGGCTGGTAGCTCGGTACGTCAGGGTTGTCCACCACCTCTGGCTCGGGAACAACCGCATAAACCGTCACCCCGGTGGGCCACAAACTCTCTGACGCTGTCCGTGTCATTGTTTGCAAGGAAGCCATTTCTTTTCCATAATAAAGCCTCCTGGACAGCTGCAAACCATAGTTAACTGAAGCTTCAAACTCAGTTTCCATAAGGTCGGAAAAGTTCACGGTGGACAGTAGATTGTTGGAAGACAGCGAGAGAGAAAGACAGACAGACAAGCAATAAGTGAGTAGAATAAAAATACCCAGTGCAGTTATGAAGTCAAGCTGTCATGTGTGTTAATTGAATAAATAAAACAAAAAGGGCTTGTTCTAGTTTACACGTAGATTTTCAACAATTAACAACTTCTGTTCCTAATGTCAGCAAATTAGTACGAGCCAAGTAAAGACAAGAATGACGAAGAAGCTGTAGTTGTTTAATCTAATCATGAATTAAAGTAGGCTGACGAAGAAGCTGTGGTTGTTGTTTAATCATGAATTAAAGTAGATTGCAATCTAATTAGCATCAATTAAGTGCAGTAACCTGTCTGCCACTCCTTGTCAATAAGCTTGTTTCACGTGGAATTCAATTCAATTTATAATTAGGATGGTCCAGGCTCTATGCTGGAAAGCTAAACACTTGTTGGATGTTCATTTGGGGCTTATAAATCATGTACTTTCTTTTGATCTCCGCCGTTTAATGGAGAATTTACTGGTTGTACTATGGAGTCATGGTGGTGGTGACAGCAGAGAAAGAGTGAGCCACACCCACACCCTAGGACATGGATCTTATCAGAAATGGATGATTTTTGTGTGACTCTGAATGTAAACATATCCTTATTTGATTGACAAAATGTGCAAATGAGGTGAGGACAATTAAAAGGCTTAGCAATTTTCTCAATTTGTGTATGGTAGGTAGGAATGGCGTTTTTGGCAAAAAGCTAAATGAAGTTTTTAATGTAATCCCTTTCTTTGACCCTACAAAACGAATGAGCTGAGCACAACTTGCATAGATGGACTTGAGTAAGCAATCAATTACAAGTTATACTAACACATGTTGATTAATATAAAGTAGTAGTGCAACTTACTGCCGATTTTTGACGTTCCCGATGATAATTAGACTCGAGGCTATAGCCGATTGGACCGAGGATTCAATTCAACGATGCGCCCACCAGTCCTATTAATCTATTACTACAACCATTTTGGCCTGTATCGGCTAGTATCTGAATCTGATATTTAATCTGAATTATTATATTTATGATCTATATATATATTATGAACAAGTCAACGAGATTGATGTACGTACACCAAACCAATGACATTGCAAAGATGAAAGGGACAATTACAAAGACATTGTAAATACATACATAATAGATTTCTGCTTCATAAACATTTTTACAAGCCGCCTTTATCCTTAGCCTCAAGGCCTACATAGTAAGCACAAGTGAAACTCCCACCAGACAGATACCATACCATACCCCATGGTACATATTCTAAATTGTAGGCAATTCTGCATAAACAGTGTACCAATAGGAAGTAAGCAAAACAGAGTCTTGACTTTAGCTGCTGACGGATGCAAATTAGCTGGGAAGGATATATTATCACTTTGTAGTTGAATTTGCCTGAAGAAGAAGAACGTGACATAGGAAACGTTAAACAGCGGTTTATTCCCTCCTTTTGTTCTAAATGGAATAGTTTCCGTTGAAATGAAATATAGGATTACATACTTATGTACGCATCTACTTCTCATAAGCCCGGTTTTGCCCTTTCACCTTCGTTCGCGTTTCCCAAGGAAAAAAGAATAAACAGTTTAGCTAAAGAAAAAGCAAACCTTGAATACTATCAAGCCACTGTTATTTGATGAAGATACACCTCACAAAGGCAATGTAAGTCTCAATAATTATTCCTCGCAAGGAATACCCACATCAAGGCATTATGTATACTAAATTGAAATATATGGTCCCCCAGCCAATCAGAATTTGGAGCTGGATTTCAGTCCACAAATGAAGACTTTGATGTGTCACACACAACTCACATCAATTGTCCTACCTAGAACCATTCTTCTCTATATTATTACACTAGTAGTGAAGCATGCTCTTCCAATTCCATTATTGCCCATACTTCTAACAATTACTAACGAGTGTAATTGTCTATTCATAGCCACACCAACTCAAACGTTATGGTTTACTAGATTCCAAACACATCACCTAGATATGTAGTTTATTTTGTTAAATAATTGATAACATGCTCTTCAGCCAATTGGTTGTGGATCATGTGACATAATTAATTAATTAAGGTACTATTCATCTTTATGTATTTTGTTAATTATTTTTAATATTTTAAGACTAGAGGTAAAATCCTTTAAATAACTATTGTGCAATTGAAATTATAATCAAAACATAATGATGAGATTCAATTTGTATTTATATATTATTCCTAATTTGTTCCCTGTTTTAATTTCAACAAGGTGAAATATTGATGAAAAGGTAAAAATAACATACATTATGTTTCTTTTTAGGCCAAAAGGGTATTTTTTAGGCCAAAAATAACACTTCAAAATGTTAAATACTACATATTGACATGACTTTATTTTTTATTTTTAAATAGAAAATAGGCCCCATTACTATGTAATTATTTTTAAAAAAAATACCCCAAAGTAGGCCCTACTGTTATACATTTCAGATAGTAGGTCTCATTTTTCTTGTGGTAGTGAGACCTACTTTTTATTAAAAATAAAAAATAATGACACATCATTATTAACGTGACATTTAACTAACGAAGAGTTAACTTTATTAAAATTTTCATTCATTTAGAGTTTGCTTTCAATATTTTGAAAATGTTAGGATTCAATTTGAACGCTTTGAAACATTATGGTCTATACTGCATTCAGTTCTAAAGACTGAGTTTTAAAATGCACTTTTAGTCTTCTTTCTAATGAAAAAAGTAATTGATCTTATAAATTAAAGTATAAAAATATTTAAACAAATACGTAGGTGCTTATTATATAATAAGTTCACTGAACTGACTTGATTATGAGGATCATAAATGAAATATTACTTATATGTCTATAGATTTCCTTATTATGATAGTTGTATAATCAAACTTTAAACTTGAGAATATCAAAGTATCTCATATGGAATTACTATGTTTTGATATTACTTATGGTCTATTCTATTTAAGGTAACTAAGTCGGTAGTGCTTGGGCATAGTATAAACCACATAGAGATAGTTAAGTAAATTAATGAAAGATTTGTCACTCTAAAGTAATTAGAGAGAGTGTTCCATAATTCTTGATTAGTAGTGATTTAAGGAATTTTTTGCCAGTGTGAATTGAGATTTAAAAAGATGTTTCCAAATTTTACATACAAATCAATTACTAATTGGAAAAAAAATGAACATGATTGGATTTACAATAGTAGACATTAAATTCATACTATATGTCCAATTCGAACATTTAATGACGAAAGGATTTTGGTTTTTTAATCCTATATTCTATTGACCAAGTTTTACACAAAGAGCTAAAGTTAATAAGAGAATGTTATTAAGTATTACAACTATTGTTACCTATGAGATGATGCGTGATCATTTAAGTTCACAAATGGAGATTTATAAGGATGCTTCTGGTGATTTTGGGATGTCAATTGTTATTCGTCAAAGAGACAAACTTAATCCAGGTATATATTTTTCACTTTTGATACTTGATAATTAAGAAAATTAATTATCACTTTATTTTTTTTATAATGTTACTTTTGTTGTCTTATAGTTACTTAATGGGACCAATTCAGAAGTGCTGTTCAAGAATTGCAAATGTTTTCAATTCAAATTCTGAGTCAATGTATAAGTGTAATAGGTCATCAAAGGAAGTAGAGCACAATTGAATTCATCCATTCCAAGAAAAGGAATAGATTGGAGCACAAAAAATTGAACAACTTGATCTTTATTTGATACAATTTAAAGCTTCGAGAAATGTATGTTATTATCATTATTAAGTTGGATATAATTTCTTGTAATTTCTTAATAATTTAATTTTATTTTTATTAGTAATCTTAATACAATAAGTAGTTCTATAAATCCAATTTGCCATTATCAGATCAATCTTTTGATATATTGAGTTTCTGAAGAACTGACTTTAATAGGTGAGTGTGACTTGGCAGATCATCTTAGATGGAAAAATATTGATATGTCATTTGGTGCAATGAATTTGAATGATGGTGATGATGAGGCTTCTCTTAATGATGAAGATTTTGTATCAAATGAGAATTAAGATTAATACAATTTCAGTAGATATTCAATTGAATGAAGTTTCACGTTTTCATTTTCTCTTTTTAATTTTACTTATATTTGATGTATATGTTAAATTCTATATATGTAATAAAAACATAATTTTAAATATTTTTATTTTAGGTTTCACCTCTAGTTAGTTGTTTCTCAACACGAACTATCATTATAAATTGTAATAGTAAGAGAGTCATGAATATTTATTATTCTTTTTATTTGATATTTTCATGTATTGATTATTTATTATATGATGAAATTATCACATTTAAAATACTTTGTATTGTTCTTCATTTTATATTTGTATAATGATTAAATGATCTTTTTCATATTAATTTTGGTTATTATTTATATGTGAAATACACGAAAAACAATATTAATAAAAATAAATAGATTGTTATTATTTCAAATTTTTACGATTATGATTTTTGGAGATAGGGTTGATGTAAAATTATAAATTATATAGTTAATATATTTAAGGATTATTTTGTAATTTAAACAAATTTATGGACTATTTTATAAATTTTAAAAATTACCTAAAATGATACCCGATATTAGTTAATACTAGTACAATACTATACCAGAACCAAAATTGGCATCGGTGTGGGTACGGTATTTAGAATTATTACTTTAATCTCTCTAGTATGCTAGGATCCTGTTTAAATTTAATTGATCTTAAGTCACTAAAAAACCAACTAAATTTAAATTAGGCAGATAACTTCCTTATCAATGACATCTCTTGTGTCTCCTAGATCTGTGATGTGACAACTCTTGTCAAAACATATATGATATGTGATACCTAACCTTACCTTTAAATTCATATGATCATGAGTTACTCATCCAAATTATAAAAATTTAGTTAAGTATGACATATTAATTTAAGATAAAATAAATTCAAGTTAAAAACAATGTTATAAATACCGTACCTACACCGATACCAATTTTATTTCTGGTATATCGTTTTAGATATAAAAAGAGTAGGCATCCAAATCGATTTGTGGTGATTCTACAAATAACCGTTAATTGTGTTCACTTTCAAGACTCTTTTTATAATTTGACTATAATTCTTCTTTCAAGGTGAAAAATAACCTTTGTATATTCTTTCTCAATAAAGAATCTTACAGGCTTCTTCCAAGGTGAAGAGGAACATCATTCTCACTTGGGTTACCCCTAAGTACAATAATTATTCTCTGAACCAAATATTATAACTCAAAATTTCTCACTTTATTACTTAATAACTCCACAAGGACTCACTTACATAAATATGAAATAATAATGCTCATATGATTGAAAAACACTGAAATGTGTGTATACAACACCCAAAACCTTCTTAATGCTAAAATTAATGAGAAAACACCTATTTATAGTATTTTGGGACCTTTCCTAGTTGTTGGATCTAGAAATATACAAAGAACTAGTTGACTAGTATAGTATACTGTTAAACTCGTATGGATTAAAAGCTCTAGATTCATTAATTGTTAAAACATTAGTTGACCAGTATATATATTAGTTGATCAATATGGCAGAATCCATTGGTTCATCATCTTACAAATCATAATAAACAAAATACAATGAATGCTTATAGGAGAATGGTTCTTAAGATAAGTAATGAGAGTAAGACAAATTTTGGAGAAGTTCAAATCTCATAACAATACATCTAAATTGAAAATTAGTGCCTTTGTTTATATATTTGATGTATAGTTGAAAAGCTATAAGATATTGAAAGATTTGATTTTATGATAAATTTAAAGAGTTTATTTTGGAGATAATTGTGAATTTAACATATCTATAAGAGGGTTAGTGGGAGTATAGTTGCACTCTTCATTGTGAGTATATAGAGAGATATAGCTCAGAGAGAACAAAATTTATATTTTTAGTTATAAAAAATATGATAGTCCAAGAACAACTCTTATTGAATATGAAAAGATAACAACATAATTATGAGAGTTCAATCTATAGGGATAGATACAAAATTTGCTTACCTATTATAATCCAAATACATAGATAATGTACTAAAAATGTTTAGTATTTGATATGTGATACTTGTAAAGTATTAAAGCTATTCATTATTCTAAATGTGAGTTAATATTTGAGTTTAAAATTAACTTGAGAATTAAATCCTATTTAAGGTAGATTTTACTTAGAATAATATTATTTTTGAGATTGGAAATTTTCTAATGTAGCATTATTGCTAATCAAGCCATAATACACATTTCATTTAGTGGAAATGATTATTTGGATCAATAAGCTTTTTAATGAACTTAATATAGTTTCTTGTATTGTTGAAATAATAATGTACTATAGAACATTAGAACTATTATGCATGACAAAAAAGTTATGGTCAAGTCAAAGATCCAAGTATGTATTTAGGTAATTTCTTTTAATTATAATGATAATTGAGACAAGATTTATAAGATTTAAACAAGTACTCACTATAGAGAATATTGTAAAAGTCTCTCACTAAACCACTATCCTAACATTAGCATGGTCTTCATATGGAGATATAATATAGGATACTTAAATGATTGGCTTAATGTAATTGGGAGAATGTTATTCCCTATAGCCTTTCAGTTGGTTACAAATTTTGTAACATAATTAATTAAGGTACTATTTATCTTTATGTATTTCGTTAATTATATTTGATATTTTAATACTAAAGGTAAAATCATTGGAATAATTAATGTGCAATTAAAATTATGATGAGATCATAACTATAAGATTCATTTTTTATTTATGTATTATTCCTAGTCGCAATTTCATCATGATGGGATATTGATGAAATGGTAAAAATAATTAATCTCATAAATTAAAGTATGAAAATAATTAAACAAATATATGAGTGTTTATTAGAGAATAAGTTCAATAATTTGACCTAATTATGAGAATCCTAAATAGAATATTGCTTATATGTTTGCGAATTTCCCTCATTATGATGGTTGTGTAATTGATCCTTAGACTTAATATTAGCAAAATATCTCACATGGTAATTATTATATTTTGTTGCTACTTATGACATATTCTATTTAGGATAGCTCAGTTAGTAGTACTTAGGAGATAATTGAGTAAGTCAATAAAGGATTCATTACTTTAAAGTAATTAGAGATAATATTCTACTGTTCTTAATTAATAGTGATTTAAAGAATTCTCTGTCCAGAGCGAATTAAGATTTTAAAAGATATTTTCAAATATCAATTATAAATCAATTGCTAATTAGCATGAGCGAGCACGATTAGATATAAAAAGAGTATACACTAAATTTATACACTATGTCCAATTAAAACGTTTGGATGACGAAAGAATTAAATTATACATCATAACTATGCATGGATATGTTTAGTTAAACTACTTTGAGATTCCTAATATTTGGGTATTTATGACATGTTACCAGACATCAATCTTAATCTATAATTATAAATTATTTAATTAAAGAATTAATTAAGTTGGACTTAATTGTTATGCTTGAGAAGCGTTAGAGATCAAATATAACATATTTAAATTAAACTGTAATTGTAATTAGAGTTTGAATTTAATTATAATTAGGAAGTTTAGTTTTAATAGGAAAGAAACTCTTTTACTTTTCTATATAAATAGGAGGAAGGCATAAGAGAACTAGCACTCTTGCCTTCATCTCTTAAAATTTGAGTTCTTTTTTTTTTCTACTATGTGAATATTGTTTTTTTTACATTAAAAACCATCACGAAACAATAAGAAGCAAATAGAAGAGGCAAAAACTAATACCCAAGCCAATAGGCTTTACC
>JAOSBM010000001.1:11352856-11363429 GCA_027568955.1 Erythroxylum tenue
TTATTATTACACCCATGAAGGGTTTAATAGTACTTATATTCTTGAGATAACTACCAACGGTAGTTATATGAGAATAAAAGATGACTGCAACGTTTTACATAAAAGAAACGACGGTGTGTGTAAAAGTTGCTTCAGTTATTTTTCATTCAAGCTTTTACAAAGAAGAAGAAAAAAAACTCTGTAGAAAACTTTGGAAACAGATAGTTCTTTAACCGGTGGAATCATAGCAGCAATCTAAGTATGTGATTTCTATTTTTGTCTATGCATATATATTATCGATCCTATGATGTATGATCTGTTCATATATAAATTCCTAACAGAAGGAACGAAGGAACCGAAAAAGATTCTCCGGGGAGAAACAAATCTTCTAATGTTGAACCAGAGGTGGTTATAGCAACATCATGGTACTTTTTCAACTCCTTGACCCTGCAGCCATCAGTTTACAACAACTCTCGTACAAAGGATGTGATCAATTCAAGAAAGATTACTATGTTGGACATTTGAAGGCTACTACTGATGAATTCGGTTCTCCTCCTATATTAGATATTAAGTCCAAACATTTGTACGAGGAGTCAGTTAGAGGTCCAAGGAGAAGGTCATAAACAGAGAGGATCATGGAAACATTGCAGCTTATTCACACAAGTGACTGTTCTCGAGAAGAAATCAACGCAATGAGAATTAAGTATGTATTTTCAATTTCTTTTATTCCATAACAAAAGCAGAGCCACGATCTCTTTGTTATTAATAATATCAGCCGTTTAAAATTTAGGGCCAAAGTTTTGCTTCCCACAAGAGATCTATCTAATTCAAGCGGGGATTAGTCTGAGTGTAGATAACTTAAAGGTGTCTTTCCATAATTGGGACCCACCTAAAACACCTCGTGATAAACCAAAAAAAAAATCAGCAATTAGTGTTTATTGTCTCGGCTATGTTTCATTATTCTCTATTTTATAAATTCAGTATTTAAAATCTAAAAATTGACTTGAGCATTAACAAGCAAGTAAAAGTAATGTCAAAAAAAAAAAAAGCAAGTAAAAGTATTAATATTAAAGTGGTTATCAGACTTTAATTCCGCCATATTGCCTTTTTTTTTTGGTCATTAAGAGTAGATTTTTAGGCATTCAACCGTAACTTCTATTTTTTAAAATATTGTTTTTAAATTCATGCTCCAAAATCATTTTAACTAAAATTCCCTAAATTTATAAAATTCTTTAAGTAATCGTTTAGATATCTAATATATTTTAGATTTGACCTCTAAATTTTTATTAATAAAATAAAGCAACGAATTTATATTTTTATCCAAAATTTTATTATGTCATTCTTCTTTGTTTTAAGACGATACTTCATTTCTTTGTTTAGATGTTATATCCATGATTTACAAGTGTAGCAACATAAACTTAAGAAAAACTTAAGAATCCCAACTCTTTCTTTTACATATTGATGAACTATCCCAAGAGTTGTATATACTACTTTAGTGCTGGTCCCGCGCCTCTTATTACAATTATGACCTAACCTCCTCAACTATTTCAATAAACATCGGCGCAAGTTGAAATGTCAACGTACGATTATAATTGACAAAACTAATTGCTACACCTCAGTCTACGACTAGATATTAATAATCCATGGCAATACACCAGCACCACATCTATTCCCATGCTAGGATCAGCGTTCCTTCTCTCAATTTTCTCCGAGAAATCCCTCAGTCTTCTATCCGGTTCAAAATATATAGATGGTCACCAGTTCAGCCATATATTTGGTGGTTGCTTGTAACCAAAACATGTTAATGGGCTAAGTTTTGGTGACGATCGACCTCTTAGAAGAGAATCCGGAAAAGAAAAGAAGTGTTGAATCCATGAGATGGGTGCCGGGATAAATTAAGCTTTAATTAAATCTAGTTTAAACAAGTCTCAACTAAGAAAACAAAAAAAAGTTTTCCACCAAACATATACAATCCAAAAAAGAACGTAGAACCAGCACAACCGATGGATTCTTAATTTCAAGGTAAAATATCACAAAATTTAAATAAAAATGAATTGAAAAAACTAAATTTATGTTCACAGTCGCTTTTTTTTGGTTGAGTTGATAATTTTATATAATTAGATTACATTTTCATCTCTGCCAACTAAAATTTCTTAATAAAAAAATCGATTTATAGAAAAACTTAGGTTCTGTTTGACATACTTGGTTTGGCTTTGACTTATTGGACAAATTATATTTCGTCATAGTTAACAACTTACATACCTTAGTATTTATCTTTATCACACCTCATCAATACATTAATCAACTAGTTAAATCAAATGTTAGGCAGCATGGTAGTTCAATCTCGAATTTTAATTAATTGAGTTCAAGGGTAACATTGTCTTAAGGATAGTCGTATATGTTCAAAGCTTCTTCTTCTTCTTCTTCTTCTTGTAATAGCATAACCAATTGGACCTCTACATGTGATTTCGCTTAGATATGCTTGACCTCCATTGATGATTCATACATCAAATCGCTGCAAACTTAAATTTCTAATTTAAGTTCTTTTGTTATCTTTTACATGGCACCTAGCTACCTAGACTTGGGGGATTCCAATAAATCACACCCAACCGTAATATAAAATTTGCTGGTGTTTGTTGTATGTATGGAGAATTAATGCTGTGGACACGAAAGATGGTCCTAATCTCATCATAAAAAATGAAAGGTCCTATCAAGTCCTAGTGCGATTTCCTTTGTCTGTTTTTCTTAGTCAATGGAATCTTGGCCGATTGTTTGAACTCTTGAGTTGGCATTTCTCATTTCTTTATCCACAAGAAGCAGGTTGAGTTTACATGAGATGGCAGTTGGAAAATAATAATTACAAGAAATTTTTTACAGAATGGCGATTCCATGCAATTCTGATCGCAGTACAGTATGAGAAGAAAAGGACAAAAGGTTCATGAACTGGCTCTCTAATTTCATAGCTCATCTTGATCATTTTGGAGAGTATGTAGATATTATCTTTTAAGTAGTGCTCTGATGGTACTGAGTTTCTCGATCTTCTTTTCCATAAATACTTTAATGGTAGATAACAATGAACGACAGTAAACAAAGAAGGGTGTGTTATATTTTTCTTGAACATATATAGATTGTTTAGGAAACAAACAGTTAAGAAGTGTCCTAGGAAATTATATTACAAGAACATTCATTAGGCACGAAGATCATTCAAGAAAAGCATACGCAGAGCTCAAAATTTTAAACGTTTTAAGCTACGGAGTACCGAGGATGTTCTGCTCCAGCCATTGAAGGGTAGAGAGAGAGAGGGAGGCCCATGACAGGAACAAGAAAACTACTCTCAATCAAAAGCCTTTGTTGATAAGCCTCTATGGTTCCCGCAGCTTGGATCATATCCTTAACCAAGTTGCGATAATAGTCCTTGAGTTTCTTCACCATGTGACAATAGTACAACCTCAAACGCTTTAGTCTCATTCTTCTAAACATTCCTATAAAGAATTGCCCTCGTCGGGGTCTCTTTCCACCTAGTCGTGCCGTTGGTACTTTCCGCCTCCGCAGTGAAACTTTCCGTCGGGTGGGACACCGGAAAGTTGGAACAAGAGAGGTTTGAGCCATGAGAGTGAAGAGGAAGATCTTGGTAGGGGTGTTATTAGCTAAGGGAATGGGAGAGGTTATAAACTATATGTATAGAATAGTTGACTATATATAAAGACAAATAATGCAGCTCTTTGCACTTGGAGCCCAGTTGGGTTGAGAGGTATATCTTCATAAAATATGGATAACTCTTTACTCCAAGGAAAGAACATGCAAATAATCCAAGGACAAGGACAACCCTATGTCATGGAGAGTAGTGAACAACTAGGACTTTAATTTGCGACGGGTATGGTGCGAAGTGGAGTTTTCAGAGAATAAATGATCTTTGAAGTCAGTGCAAACCATCTTGCATTTCTTGTAAACTCTTTTCATTTATTTCTTTTTATAATTTTATGGGTCAGAGCTTGTTGACGTGGACTTGCTAACAGTACTGCTCGAAAGCAATGAAATTAGTCACACTTGGAGTGTGAAGCATGATATAAGCATTTTTTGGCAATCTTAATCATAATATATGCACTAGTAATAGAAGATGTGTAGATGAAAAATGGTTGGACTCAAGATTTATTTAGCAGCAAACTCCAAAATGAATTATTTATTTAATTTTGAAAAAAATGTCATCACTCCAACCTTAATTAATAAAATTTAATCTTCCACATCACATCTCTCTTTTCTGTATTAACAAATCAGCAATGCTTAAGAAGTATATATATAATTAATACTCTTGATCTAGAACAGAGATTATATAATACTCCAGCTCGAGAAAGAGCTTCAAATCTTATCATTGCATTTATTAACTAGTATGGCTCCAAATAATAGGTCACGTAGGCCGTAGGCCATGACGACGTTGGACTTATGCTTAAACCAGCAATTCTCTATTTAATAAAAAACCAAAGGCCCTATCTCACCGAAACCATTACCTGTTTCTACATCAACTATTGGTTTCATCGACTTATAAAGTATTGAAAAAAGAGTGGTGCACTACGTTAATGAATTTTTTAAAAAAAAGAACGCTTATAACCATAGTACGGAGCACATAAATGAATTATGGGCTGGGCAAGGATATAAGCCCAAAAAAAAAAAAAGAAAAGAAAGAAGAATATTGAATTTTTAATATGGGTAGAGTGTAGAGTCCACTAATAATAATTGGGCTTGGGTTAACCATTGTCCAAATAACTAGAACTAGTTGTTTAGATGATTGACCCTTACCACTTATAAACCCTTTAACATTTTCATGTCTAGGCAATATGAGACACTCTAACACTCCCCCTCAAGTGCAACTGGGGCTGGACATCCAGTTGTCACTTGAAATATACGCAGCGGAAACCGGACCGGGCCGCTGGGAATGAACATCCAGACGGACAACCGGAAAATTAATAATTCGGGCCAAACCTGCTCTGATACCATATTGAATTTTTAATACTATTCAAACAACTAGTTCTAGTTATTTGGACAATGGTTGATCCAAGCCCAATTATTGTTAGTGGACTCTACACTCTACCCATATTAAAAATTCAATAAAGAAAGCGTAGACATATGTACAAGTTGTTGTCCATGTGATTTTTTTTATTTATGAAAAGGGCCTTAAACTTCTTATTTTTTAATCAGCTGATAGCCAAAATTGATGTGGTCCGAATTGAATGTTAAGAAACTTGATCCTGCATATGGTGAGCAGCAACAAGTAGTTCTTAATGAATTAAAATTATACATGTCCATGCTTTGAAACTCAAGCTGGTCCATGATATATATATCGGTCATTCATATAGATTTTATTGAAGTTGGAAAGATTTTCATTTTCCTTTCCTTTTCTGGACAAAGGATGGGGAAGTGATGTATGAGTTTATATATAAAGACGGAGGAGATAACTGCCTGAATATATTGATTTTGAGGTATAAAAGCTTCCATTAAATTAAATTAAAATTTCGTATTCAAGTCAAAGTACCTTTTCTGTCAAAATTATAAATAATCGCTTCTTTTTTTTTTTGTTTTAGATCAGGGTATCCACCGGTGGATTTAATAACTAATTCTTTCGTTGGTTTGTAGACACTTCACAGTATTTGACGGCTGGTCCAAGGATTTAAAACTGCTCCATATCTAAAGTTAAAAATTGAATCCCTAACTTTTGATTAAAAATAAATGAGTTCTTTCCGTTCAATCACACCTCTCGGGTTATAAATAATCTCTTCTACACATGAAGGTTTTATCAAAATTTTTACAATTTGAGATATGTGATTCTTTAAATATGCGTATCATTCGTCAATTTTTAAATCAAAGTGGAGCCTCAGTGCGTCATGAGTAAATCACAAGAGGGCAAGTGGAGTGGACACATGGAAGTTAAATAGGAGTTTTTAAAAAGAAAAATTGAAAGAGTTTTAAAGAAACGCTTTTCTTTTTAACATTTAGTATAAGATAGCAACGTGGGAACATGCAAGTTATGGTGAGACCGTGAGAGCCTGCCGACGGTACGACAGAGAGCGGTCGCTATGATTTGATCATGATTTTTATAATAACATGCAATAAGTTAACAAATTTGTTTATAATATAAAACGTTACAATTGTTATCACATTTATATTTCAAAAATTATATATATATATATATAATATGATTTATTAAAAAATTTTAAATTCTAATATTGGCATGAAAACTTAAATTTAATATTGTCCAATTTCATATTTGTATTTGAATAAAATGAGATTTCAAATTAAAAATCTTTTCACAATTGAGATGAAATAAAACATTTTTGATAAATTTATTATGACGCGGTATTTTATTGTAAGAATAGTTTCTACAAAGTTAAAACACAACACACACACATGTATATGAAGCGCCCGAAAAATTTTCAAGACACTCCACTTGTACAAGCCATCATTGTGTTTTTATGGAAATATGAAAATTTCATCCACCAAATACACTATTTGACACTCTATCACACGCTAAAATCACATTATTATTATTATTATTATTATTATTATTATTATTATTATTATTATTATTATTTTTCTTTGGAAAGCTATTGAGCTACCATCACTTAGCAAATTTAACAGTTTAATATTGAATAATAAGAATATATCCTTATCACTCCTGTTACTTTTGCGGAAGATCAAAACTTATTCTAAACAAAACTGGAAAAACGTAGATTTCGTGTTCCTATTTTTGTATTTTTTTGCGAACTTTATTTGTTTGGACAATCTTAAACAATATGAAGCAACAAATTGTTGGGGAGTGTTGGACTGACGATGACGTCGATCATGTCTATCGTGGTAGTCGAGTTTAATTCACCTAGGTTATTGTGATTAGAGATGGCATCGAGCGCGTGGGCAAGCTAGTAACAACAGTGAATCCTTGACTACGTCGTTGCTATTGTCTCCTTTTTGGTGATGACATTGAATCCATCGTCTGTCACCTTCTCTGCTTGTCAGAGGCATCACTGTTCTATAGTTGTCTGTTGTTTTCCTTCTAGTTGATATAGTGATATGTTGATAGTAATCCAGATTTGTTATTATTTCTATTACTGTTACTTAGTTACTTTGTTTGTTATTGTTCCGTTTGTTATGGTTTAGTGGAGTTATTGGATAAGTTTAGTTGACCAAGTTCTTAGCAAGCATGTTAATGGTGGCTCTTTAACGTTGCTTAAAACTTGGAGCTGCAGTGATGTGCCCTACTATATTTAAACAAGTTTTTTTTGTTGAATGAAATATGCATGACAATTTTTTCCTTTATCCTCTGAACAACTTTTCTCTTTTGTTTTTATTGCATATCACTGGCATCAGAGCTAGTATCCTAAGCTTCAACTCTGGCACTGATTTTTGGTGTCCATAAGCTATTCAACGAAAGTGCTGAACCAAAGGCTTGTTTAGTTCTTAATCCTTTATAGTAGTGCGATGAACAATTCAGTACAGGCTTCCAATCCCATTTTGGATGGGAAAAATTACATCAGGTGGAGTGTCCAAATGAGGGTGTTGTTTGATTACCACAAATTGCTAGGTGTCGTGGAGGATGGATTTCCTGACCTTGTAGCCGATCCAAGTGAAACACAAAAGACCAACCTCTGGGAAAGCAAGAAGAAAGATGGGAAGGCACTGTACTACATCCATCAAGGTGTGAATGATGCAATATTCAAGAAGATTGTAGGAGCTGCCACTTCTAAGCAAGCCTGAGATATCCTTACAACAACATACAACAGAGCAGAGAAAGTCATAAAGGTGTGTTTACAAATCTCGAGACATCAATATGAGCTTCTGCAAATAAAGGGCATAAAATCTGTCAATGATTACATTAATCGTTTATTGAGTTTAACAAATCAAATGAAGACGTACGTATAGGAGCTCAACGATGAGTCCAAAGTTGAGAAGATTTTAAGGACTCCTACACCTCGATTTAAGCATGTGGTTGTTGCCATAGAAGAAGCTCACGATTTGTCGTATATGACGATTGACAAACTGACTGGCACGCTACATGCCTATGAACAACGCATGATTAAGAAGTAGATACAGAAACCAATGAGCAAGCCTTTCAGAGTCAAGTTTCTGTTAAAGCCTTAAAGGTGAACAAAGCAATCAAAAGGGCCAAAAACATAGTAGTTCTCGTGGCAGAGGACGAGGATGTGATGGTCATCATTACCAGGGACGTGGAGGTCAAAATAGCAAAATGGGTGATTGTAATGAGGAGATAGACCAACGGAAATTAAATTTCAGCCATCACGCAAATAGAGGACGATTTCAAGGTCAAGGTAGAAGGAGGTATGAAAAATCTAATGTTGAATGTTACTCGTGTCACTGACTTGGTCATTATTCAAATCAGTGCAGATTTAAGGAGAATAGTGAGGAGGCTCATTATGTAAAGAGGGAGACGATGATGATCATGCCCTTCTGATGGTTACTGCAACTAGTGAGACAACAAATTATAGCACCTAATTCTTAGACACTGGATGCACAAATCATATGTGTGGCAGGAAGGAGGTATTTGCGGAACTTGATTAATATGATCATTCTAGAGTCAAATTTGATGATAATAGCAGCATACCAATGATGGGAAAGGGACATTTATTGATTCAAACAAAGAATGCAGACCACCAGTTCATTTCAGATATATTCTATGTACTAGGGATGAAGAGCAATCTCCTTAGTGTTGTTCAACTTTTTGAAAAAGGGTATATCATGAACTTATGCAACAATCAGATGGTCCTGCTGGACAAGAAAGATACAATTGTTCTTAAGGCTCTTTTGACTAAGAATCGAATCTTTTGCATCAATATTACTACTAGTGTTTATCATTGTCTTAATACTGTAATTCAAGACGAGTCTTGGTTATGGCATCTATGTTTTCGACATCTGAATTTTCGCAGTTTAAAGCTATTGGCTCATGGGAATATGGTGAAGAACTTACCTAACATTTACCATCCCGAGCAACTATGTGAAGCCTACATTCTTGGAAAACTGCATAGACATCCTTTTGTTGCGGTAAGAAACCAACATGCGAAAGTACCGCTTCAACTTGTTCACTCAAACGTTTGTGTTCCATTGAACGCCATGTCACTTGGTAACAATTGATAGTTCCTCACCTTTATTGATGATTTTACAAGGAAAACTTGGGTGTACTTTTTGGAGAGAAAATTTGAAGTTTTTAATCAATTTAAAAAGCTTACACTACAAGAAATAAAAGGATTACCGACGGTATAAACCGTCACTAAATCCAAGTATTCCGTCGGTAATAATATTTACCGACGAAATTTAACGACGGACAAATGCGTTGTTAATACGGGCGTAGGTAATTATAATGACAGAAATTTCATGTGACAGTCCGTCGGTAAATTTTACCGATGGACACCACCCTTGGTAAACCTTCGTAAAGATGGATTCAAAAGAACGGTCGGTAAATAAAACGAACAATTTATCGACGGTATAGTGTATTCCGTCAATAATATGCAAACATTTTTGCGACGTTTTTCTGTCTTCCGTCAGTAATTGGAAGTCATAAATTTTTTTAAATTAATCCCGACATTAAATTTTATTTGATGATCTTATGAAAATGCATAATTTCAACACTTGTGATTTATTTGTACATAATTAATTTTTTTGTAGATATATTTAATTTGTTTAAACAAATGTTGATTGATGATATAAGGGTCAAATGTTCTTAATTGATAATAAAAACATTACAGTGTGCTTAATAAGTCTTTATAATTGAAAGCAAATGACTACAACTATCCTAATGTCCTGATGATGGCGGGTGCTCTGAGCTGCTATCTCTCCCCTTCAACTGCTCAATCTCCTGTCTCAGAGTTGCCATATGCTCCATTTGTTGTCTCATCTGAGCCATCTGCTCCATCAATGTCTACACTATGGTCCGAAGCTTAGTGACTTCTGACGACTGTCTGTTGGTGGAGTTATGCCCTAAGATGGACATTACCTCAGGGCTTCTCCAATACTCCTACCATCGACTCTATATTTGTTCCGAAATATAAGGTGGAGCCTTGTGTATCACACCAATAAAGTCGCAATAACGTGTATGAGCTCACCTCTCCCATTGTCTATGTATGATGGCATCGATACCAGAATCCCAGAAATTTTTTTTCTGAAATAAGAAGAAAAAAAATTAAAGTACTATCATGTAATAATATTTATGTAATTAGTATATATAAATCAATATAAAAAGAAAATAAATCTTTATTGTACCTCAAACTCCTGAAAATAAAATTCCTTTATTGCCTTAGAGATTTTCTTCCACACATAACCCTAAGGATCAATTCGTTTTTTAAATTTAGATGTCATATTTCTAGAATACGGTCCAGACGGAACCAACCTTATATAGGAAGTAATTTTATACAATGAAAAAAACTGATAAACCTATAACTTAATTTTAAAAAACAGTCATTAATGTGATTTCACTTACATATTGTTGACCATTCTTACGTACTTTTTTTCGTCAGGTCTGTTGGATCCCGTCACCGGAACCCAACTCACTTACGAAAACGTAGCGAGACACGAATGGGAACGATTCCCATCATCG
>JAOSBM010000001.1:11502812-11513661 GCA_027568955.1 Erythroxylum tenue
TGTGAACTCCCACTGTTAAGTGGCCACGTATGAGCATCAGCAGTTGTTGATGAAATTGCAATTGTAGTAAAGAACTTCTCATCAGATTGTGCTTCTGCCTCAACTACTTCTGCTTACTGCTCCTGCTGCTCTTTATCTTTACTTTTTCACACCTTGTCAATATGTACTGATTACAAGCCCGCATTTCACATTAGACCTCGACCAGCAGTAGTTTTCAACGACTCCTCTTTTTTGCATTGTGGACAAGGTGGGAACTTGCCTTTCTTTCCACTTCTTGCAAAACCATCATTGTCTTGTTTCTCTTTCCATTTTCTTTCACCAGATTGTCTTCCCTCCGTTGAGCTTTGTCTTTGCATCCTTGTGCTTCATTAGGAAAACTCCAGTTGGTGCATCATCTTTCCTTAAAGCTCTTCTTCGTTCTATAATTTATAAGGTATTAACTAATTCTGTCCAAGGAAACTTTGGCAGTTTTTTTGAGTCATCTAAAGATGAGATTTTAGACTCAAATTTCTCAGAGATACTCATTAACTTTATCGACCACTCTTTAAGTCAGATAACTCTTCTCTCAGCAACATAATCTGATTTACTATCTTCATGAGCCTGCCTATGTATTCTTTGATGTTTTTAGTATCATTCATCCTGAAAACCTCAAATTCTGCCCAAGGGCTGAGGATTTATCTGCTTGGTTCTGTCACTGCCTTCAAACTCCGCCTTTATCTTGTCCCATGCCTTTTTTCTAGTATTGCAAATCATGATTCTTGAGAAGATTGTCAGAAACAGATGCATGTATAGCTAAGAGAACCTTGAATTACTTCGACTTCTCTTCACCATGCATTTTGATCTAGTTCATAATTGGGTTATCAGAAAATTGTGCCATCTGCATCTCTACTTTCACAATGTCCCACATATCAAGGGCTTGAAAGTAAGCTTTCATCTTTACTGCCCAAACAGAGTAGTTTTCGCCATTAAAACTGAAAGTATTGGATTAATAAAACCGCTGGAAGCCATCTTCAGACACTGGTTTTTAGTTTGTTTTTAATGGAGGTAAAGGCTAGCTGATTTTCACTCATCAAAAACGAAAAGGCCCTTGGGTCAATAGGACTCGGACATCACGTTACAAATCAGAAATAACTATGCGGTATAAAATTGATTTTTACAGAAGTTATATTTTAATGCTTTACCATCTGCTTAAATAACTAAAAGAAAAGAGACACAATTATGCTCAACTACTGCATCTATATTCTACCTCGAATAACTAGGGCCTGATCTAAATCTATGATTAGTCTAATCTGCACCTAACTGATATAGATAAAACAGAAACTCACTAGCTAACTTTGACTAAGAATCGTATCAACTAGCAGAAACTATATCTGCAGTTGCTTTGCAATTCTCTCTAAAAGTGGAAATATGTAGCTGACATCATTAGTATAGGGTGTTACATCCACAAAAGCTAATCCGGAAACTGAATATTTATTTTAATAGCTGCATCATGTCATTGATCTAGAGTTATGATTGTTTCTCTTAACTTTTTGAAGTTTTTTGCAGGTAATAGAAAACTTTGTCCAGCCAGCTTTCAAAATATTGCCAAATAAGGATACGAAGACTCCTATACAGGTGTTTATTGAGGAACACAAGGAGTTAGTTGTGAAAGGTGAGGAATGGATGAAAAGCACAGCTTCATCTTGCACAGTTGTAGCTGCGCTAGTTGTAACAGTTGTGTTTGCAGCTGCTTTCACGGTACCCGGAGGCAACAATAATGATGGAACTCCAATTTTCCTGAATGACTTATCTTTCATGGTCTTCATGGTAGCAAACGCATTGGCGTTATTCACTTCTACTACTTCTATGCTGATGTTTCTGGGTATGCTCACATCTCGTTACGCAAGAGAAGATTTTCTCATGGCCTTACCAATGAGACTGAGTATAGGTCTAATAACTCTGTTCCTTTCCATAGCATTTATGCTCGCAGCCTTTAGTGCAGCACTGAACATAATTCTTGAACATAAATTAAGATGGGTTGCAGCTCCAATTACCCTGCTAGCTTGTATCCCAGTGACCTTGTTTGCACTGCTGCAGTTTCCGCTGCTTGTTGAAATAGTTTCTTCAACAGTTGGTCCTAGCATCTTCCGTCAACAGAGCAAAGAAATTATCTGCTAGTTCACTCCCAGTGTCGATTTTCCTGTCAAATCAATGCATGTTAATCTTGGTACTTGTTTCTCTAAGGATGTGAACATCTTGTGGATTCTAATTGTGTTCAATCCATTGTACTATGAACATAATCAAATCAAACTGAGTACTAATTACCAGAATTAACACTCGTGGCTTCTTCCCTGTACGTCCATTATCTCGCACTGAACAAAAACCTGGCTAGTTTCAACCCACTTTGCCTTTTTGGCTTGGGATCAATACTGCAAAATTCAAAGCTCAAGCGCTACTCTTTTTCATGAACTATTGGATCCAAGGTTCCTCGTTGCCACCCACCGGATATATCATAGATATTGAAGGCTGAACTTGAAAGGGAGATCAGAATTATTAAATTAATTAACAGGCACTCCTGGGAATGCTTATAGGAACTAGGAAAACTTGTAATGACATTAATCTGATGCCTGTTAAACTTAATTGAATAATGTTGCATTTCAAATTTAGTACTAAAAATCATTTTCTTACTAATATAAAAAGAATATTCTTATTATAGAAATCAATTTTCTTATTGGTCCTTCAGGAAGAGAGTATTTCCTGAAAGCCAATCCTATCTAATAGAAAAATCTCCTCAACAGCAAGTTAAACTATATACACCCCAACATATATATTAAGCAATTAAACTTGGTCTCTTTAAAGAAAATTGACTGATTCAAAACTGATTTCTTTCCAAGGGAAACGAGCTAAACAATCAGGGGTGTTCACGAGCCGCATGCTACGATTTCCAACCCTGGGACAGTGGATAACATTATCATCATCTTTTAGACAAAAATCACAATTTAATGGTGCTAAGAATATTGACAATCTAGAGACATTTATGTACAAATGTTTTAGTCTGATAACATTCATGAATACCATACAGGCATATACAAAACATAAACAAACGTTTCATGGAACAAGATGTTAATGGTGATTGAACCATGAAAAAAATTACTCATTGGTGGATTAAAAGCAGGAATCCGTAAGAAGAAAACATTGATCAGAACAAATTACAGAATGATTTTAGTAGTTGTAGGCTAGACACATAATTAATGTCTGAAATACTTTAATTAGGCAGTACCACCAAGGACTACCTTGAGCTTCTTGACTTGAGCATCATCAAGAAATGTGGTTGCCTCAATCAAACCAGAATTTAAGTCATTGGCAGACAATGCAAAATCAAGAATCTGGAGGCCAGGATCAGGGTCACTGAAACTAACACCAGCAGTTGCGTGTATGCCGCCGGCATTTATTTGGAAATGGAGCTACCCTTTTGGGAACAGCATAGCATCATTATTGGCAGAGGAGATGAAACCGGCGGTGATGGATCCTTGCACCACAGAGAGGATTTCAGATGCCGCTGGATGCGTGTGCATTGGGACAACACCTTTCGAAACAATGTCTAGTCGTGCTATGGAAATTCCAAGGCCATTTACACCAGGAAATTGCTAAACAAAAGTAACAGCATTGATGATGTTTGTTGTGTTAATTACATTGCCAAGTCCTTCGAACACAAAATCATCAGCTGTGACTATTTCAGGGTTTCTACATGCATAACCGGAAGGGCATCCTGCACCTTTTAGCTTTGCAACACAGAAATCAGCTGCGTCAGAGTTGGTTGATATGATAGCAAGATAACAAAGACGAAGAAGCGGGTTTGTGCGTGGAGCACTTTCATTTTTGCTGCCTGGTGTGGGGCACGGTCTCTTGGATAGGTCGTGCCTTTTTACATATAAACATGTACATAAACAAACGGGATGTGATGTGAATTTCGTGTCTGAAATGTTAGTGATTTTTAATTTGGCAATTATTAATTATCATTTTTAATAAAATTAAGGTAAAAAAATCAAATTTGATCTGAATTAAAAATAATAAATAAGTTTAATAAAGTCCCGGACTAAATGGGCTGAAATTCAGTTAAGAAAATGAACTATAATCAGTGTAAGTCATTTGTTTATTGAACATGTGATGAGAGACCCAATAAGATTTCTATAACTGGTTGTTTAAGTAAGTTCGTGAACGTTTAATTTCTCTGACCCATTAAGAGGCCTACGCATTAAGAAAGGCGCAAAAAAAAGTTAACGACATAAAGATATACAATTTTTATAAAGGTTGATGAAAAGTTTTAAGAACTTGTTAAAACAGTTCAACACCTTGTTCGTCATTCAATTGATAACAAAACATTTTTTTTTTCACATATTCTCTATTAATACAAGTTCATAGTTGATCCAGAGTCTGTAAATAAAGTTTGTGTTATTTCTAACAAGTGGTATCAGAGTGGTTCCATCATTGTATGAATTTGAACGTAGATTTTCAAATTTCTCCATAAAGAAATAAGAGAAACTAATATGTTTTACTTATATAAGTTACATATTTGGTGTTTGAATTGATTTTGAACAAGTGTTAAGTGAAAAAAGGGGTAAAAAATGGACTTTGAGGTGATTTTCTAACAAATTATTGCCAAAATCTAGTAAACAATCACCATAAATGTCATAAAAATTTCCTTTTTTCTGATGACTAGAGGGACAAGTGATGAAGAAGCAGCCTGTTGCTTATAGGACACGTTCAGTGTTTGGTGCACGTGATACATGTGTGCCAAGCAATTTGGCACATACGAGAGACAGGCATCAGACATGTGTCTGGCGTGTAGATAACACGCGCCAAAGTCAGTTAACATGTCTACGCGTACTGCACTTGTAATCCATGCACCATTGGAGACAGTGTGTGTTTGTGCATGTCTGACTCATAGTATGCATATGTCTTACACATCTAGAGATGCATGAGTCTTTGACGTGTTTTGTATACATGTCATCCATAGTACACGAAGTGCTGACGTCATCTGCTGACATGAGTATGCTATAGAAAAAGAACTTAAATTTTTTAAAATTCACAAAATGATCCTTTAAGTTATTTTAGATCAGATTTTAGGGTTATGTGAATTTATAAAATGAATTTTTTAATTTTTTGGATTTATTACATTGGTAATAATTAAAGTTTAACTTCAAAAAATTAAATAAGGTTATTAAAGCTATAATTGAGTGAATTTTCATGTATTTGACTTGAAATCAAAGAAATACATATTGTTTTGGTATCGTATATGATGCATTTGTGTTTAGTATCGTATGATTATACTTTGATTGAGATTTTCTTTATGATAAATTCTCAAATAAAGTTTGTTGATAATGTTTTTAACATTGGAATGTGATAATGAGTAGATACATAATGATTTTGAATTTATGAATGGTAAAATGTCACATATTTTATATGCCTATATAAAAAATGTGAGAATAACCTATTGGTGTATTCCTTGTGCTTATGGATCCATTTGGATACTAATGAGAGTGTAGTCACCATAGTGACTTTTTAAGTTAGAATTTGAATTATTCTACTTGAATGTTTGGGAATGTCTTTGGTCTTATGTCTTATTATTTTGCCCATATGCGTTGACTTTATATAAGACTGATATGTGCATAAAGGCATAAAATGAAAGAAAGCCATTACTTAAGTGATCTATTTTCCCACAAATAGTAGACTTATAAAAGTTAATAGTGTGTACTTTGATCACTTTTATGTTGATATCTTATCTGCATGTGTTATGTATTTAGTCATGTTTCTTGATATGTATAATAAGATGCTCAATACAAATACTATTTTGTGGCTTTGAGTATCAATATTATCCTACATTTTTTATGATCATTATGTTATCAGTTTTATAGTCACGTTCTCTATAAATAATAATAGTGTCATAATTGAAACCCTCATTAGTTTCAATTTTAAGAAATGGAAGCAAGATATGAAATATGTGTTGGAGATGATAGATATCAACATGGTCATAGTTAAGGATAGCCATCAGCACCTACAACTATTAACTCAAAAGTTAAGAGAGCAACATATATAGCCTGGGAATGGTCAATTTAGATGTGTTATTTGACCATAAAGAGATCCATACTAGACCATCTATTAAGTGGACTTTTAGAAACAAATATAGCAAGGAATTTCCTCAATAACATCTCACAGAGATAAAAGGTATCTTCTAATACTGAAATAGGTACCTTATTAAAGGAATTTTATTCTATATGAGTAGGGGGAGTGAGGGAGTACATACTTAGAATGGTTTGCCTTCAGACTAAACTAAGCGCATTAAATATTTATATTCTTCATTTTTGTATATTTCACCAAGCTTTGAATACACTTTCATCAAAATTTGGTATTCTGGTTACCACATACAATTATTAGGATGAAGTTTGGGACCTAAATGCATTGATCACCCATTGTATTGCTGATGAAGAAAAGATGAAGAATATAACTTATACAACCTTAATAACAACTAAGGGGAAGGAAAAGGTAAAGCCCTGTAAATTTAAAGGTAAGAAACCTAAATTTTCTCCATATGTAGATATTAGTCAATCCAGTGTTGCTAGAGGTCCTAGGAATATTGTAAATAGTATGAGTTTGAGGTGTTTCTTCTGTAAGAAGAAGAGAAATGAGAAGCTAGAATTCTAGAAATATAAAACCTAGAAAGAAAGGTAAGAGCTATCATTTAACTCCATAGCTTGTATGATACATGATTCTAATCTTACTATAGCCAAATCAAGTTCTTGGTGGCTAAATAATGGACCTACTAATCATGTTGCTTCCATAATGTAGGGATTCATACAAAAGAGAAAGTCGAGTAAGGAGGAAAAACTGATGGTGGGAAATAACAAAGAAGTTGATGCAATCTCTGTAAGGGATATTTGTTTGAACCTTGATACAAGATTCAAGCTTATGTTTAACTGACACATTTTATATGCCATCGTTTATACGAAATTTGATCTTATGTATCTATTTTAGATAAAGAAGGAAAATTTCGTTGTAAAGTTATCTTTCATTGCAAAACATATTTGTATTGTCTTCTTTTCATATATTTTATATATAATATATCTTACCACTGATGAGATGTATGTTTCTTTATATATTGCAAAATAGGTCACTAGAAAGAGAATCCTAACAAAAGAGAAGTCATACATGTGGCATAAAAGGTTGGGTCACTTTCCAGAGATAGAGATGAGAGATTGTGGATAGATGCATAATTGATTATACTTTTACACCCATATTTGATGTATTTGGCTTGATATTTTATACAATTGGTGTACATTTGGTACTTAATTCGTCTCAAGCATGTATACAAATTACAATTGCCTTCATGGACTTAAAGGAGAAGAATTCAGATGAAAACACGACGTAAAGTTAAGAATTGGCAATCTGGAAGGCCATGCACTTTTGCGATATCCAGAAAATTATGATTATGCACGATCTGATGCACGACCTCATTCCATATAAAAGTGACGTTTAAGAGACAATTGAGAGGAGGAACTGGCAGACATTGTTCTAAACAGCACATAGGCGATTTGAAACTTGAGGAGTGGGAGACACAGAGTTTTTATCGACAGATCCTTTAGAACACAAGATTAGATGTCTGCATCGTCAGAATACTCTATAGAGAACAACCAGGGGGATTTAGAATTACGATTCCGTTATTTTCAATTCAGTTTCTATATATATGTATCTGATTCCATGTTCGCCAATGTGTAACTAATTTTTCTGTTAGTATTTAGGCTAGATGAACCCTATCTGATACCGAAATATGTGTTGATTATTTTGTGAATGCAATTGAGTTGTTTGATTATTGTTATCCAATTATCTATTTTATTATTGTCTAGTAATTTGATTTATTATAACTAAATTTGATTTCATACATAGAGATTGAGAAATCCTAAATTTGAATAGATCTGTAATAATTGGAAAGAGTTGATTGCAATCCTAGAGATAGGACGACATAAATATTTTGGATTAGGATCAAACCTAATAGAAGGATTCATAATAAGGTATTGCAATTCTATAAAATTTTACCTGAGTAATTCAGTTAGAAACCTTAGAATTAGTTGTTAATAGACTCAAGGTCAGTCAATAGCATACCTTAGAAGTCTCCACGGTCCAATTAATCAACAACACAATTGAATGGAAAAAGATCAATTGGTTAAGGGTTTAGGTGATTCGAAGCCTAGTTACTAATTAATTGATATCGGTAATTAATATAGCGATTCATCAATTCTCTACCATTACGGTCAGTTTAAAATACCTGGCCTGGTTTAAATAACTGCTAGTACTGACCAATTTTGTCTGGTTTAAATAAATGAAAATTTTTGTAAACTCAACTCCCTTTGGTACCTTCTTCTCTCTTTATTTTTCTCACACTCTCACTCTCTCTCTTCTTCACCATCATCTCTTTTTATTATTAATAATATATTTAAATTCATATATTAAATAATATTTATATTTTTCTACAAAGAATAATTAAAAATACATTAAAATGAAAATTAAGAGACCTCAAATTTTTGTATTTCATTTTAAAATTGTTAATATAAATATAAAAAATATTTTATTATTAATAACAAAACATATTAAGATAAAAATATATTTTTATTATTAAAAATTAATTATTAAGATAGAAGCTATATTTAATTATTGATAATAATTATTCTTTTTTTTTGATATTTTGATGTAATTATTGTTTATTATATGATAAGATTATAATATTTTAAATATTTTGTATTTTTGTTAATTTTATATTTATATGATGATAAAATAATCTTTTTCATATCAATTGTGGTTATTATTTATATGTGGAATATGTGAAAATAATATTAAGAAAAATAAATAAAATTTTTTATTTTAAATTTCTATTATTATGATTTTTTTGAGACAGGTTGGTTTAAATTATACTGTACAAAATTGAAGGATTATTTTGCAATTTAAAAAAAATTTAGGGACTATTTTATAAATCTAAAAAATTGCCCAAAACGAAACCCAATATTAACCGTTAGTGGTATAGTACCGTACCATAATCCAATGCAATACTAGGTCCAGTACGATATTTGTAACATTGTTCTCTGCTTTAATCATACTGCTTGTTTATTTTATTTGCTTAACTTAGTTTCCTTAATTAAAAAACCGCAATTATTTTTAGGCTAGATAATAGAATAACAGTAATTACTAGCACTCACTATCTCTATAGGATCAATCCGTATTTACCAATATTAGCTACAACTACACCGTGCACTTGCAATATTGCATATTGACTACTTACGAAAAAGTTCAATCAATTGGTTAAGGATAACATTCTCCTAACTCTATATTATGATGATACACAAACAAGTCTTGATTATTATAAGGATAATTTGACCATAATAAAGAAAAAAATGGATAAGTTGACCACAATAAAGAAAAAAGGGCTAACTCATTGGGTATTTGTGGACTTTATAAATTATATTGTGTAATTTAATATATATTTGACATTTATTGATGATTATTCCTAATATAAATATGTGTTCTTGCGTAAAGAAATTGAAGTTCTTGAGAAATTCAAAATCTTTAAGGCTGAAGTTGAGAACTAATTAGGAAGGTTAATTAAGATTGTAAAGTTTTACCATGGTTTCAGGATAAGAAAAATATCCATTTGCCAAATATGTAGAATCCGTGGAATAGTAGCTCAGTTAACCATGTCGAGGAATCCAAAACAAAATAGTGTGGTCGAAAGGTAGAATCACACATTAAAGGACATGATGAGGTCAATGCAAAAAGGACTAATTTACTTGATTAACTTTAAGGTGAAGCCATAAAGACTACCTTATATATACTTGTAGAGTCCCAAGCAAATCAGTTTCAAAAACACCATTTGAAATATGAAAAAGGTATAAGCTTAGCCTCACTCATCTTCATGTATAAGGTTTCCCTAGTAAGGTACATTTGTATAATCCTTATAAAGATAAGTTACATTGTCATTTCACTAGTTGTTATTTTGTTAGATATCCCTGCCACTTTAAGGGGTACATATTTTACTATAGAGATGGAGGATCTAAAATAGTGGAATTACAAACAACTAAGTTTTTGGAGCATAATGTCTATAATAAGGGTGGTCCATCTCATCTTGATGAGTGTAGTCATTCTCACCTTAGATGATAAATCGGTGGATACTATAGTTATTTCATATCCATCACTCACAAATTCAAAACTAGTGAATTAAGGTCTCAGTACCATAGCAGTATATTGTACAAATTGAGGTTCCTAATGTGCAAGAGTATACTGAACCAGTTCGATTAAGAAGATCTACCAAAGTGAGAAGGCCCACTATCTCTTCTAGTTTATTTAGGTGAATAAGATTATGTTATTAGATATATAGTAGATCCAATTACTTTTATAGAAGCTATTTCTGGATCTTATGTGGAATTTCGGTGGGATGCAATAAGGTATAAGATGTAATCCATGAAACATAATAAGGTATGAGAGCTTATGGATTTATATCATAACTAAAAATCTATTAGTTATAAATTGATTAACAAAATCAAAAAGGACTCTTAAGGGTAAAGTTGAGTAGTTTAAAGCTTGGTTGGTTGCCAAAGGGTTTATTTAAAGAGAAGGGATCAACTTTAATATTATATGTTCTTTGGTATTCTTTAAGGATGTATGTAGAGTGATTATGACAATATTAGCTCATTATGATATGAAGCTACATCGATGGATGTCAAAATCGCTTTCCTAAATGGAGACCTTTACTGTTGGGCCCCGATTCGCATTAAGCATGTTTAAATTATTTTGAGGTTTTAGTTTGCTATTTTTAATTTGGTTGGAA
>JAOSBM010000001.1:11518040-11529905 GCA_027568955.1 Erythroxylum tenue
AATAATAATGAACTTAGTGCTAATAACATTGATTTAGCTTTTAAGGATGAAGGGGATAAGCTTAGGACTAGGAGAGGAATTATAATCATAAGGGATGATGGAGAAGTGGGAGAAGCAAGTGACTCAAAGGAAAAGGAAGCTATATAACCACCTAAAAAGTCTAGTGATAAGGGTTTTAAGTAAGTTTGGAGGCAAAATACTTATCTTTAATTGAATACAATCTTTAACACGGGCTAGCCCAAACCATGTTTATCTTCAAAAATTACAAACAAATCCATAGTTTATTCCCATTGAGAATGTTCCATACTGTGCCCAATTAAGAAGGGATATGGAACATGACATAGTCGCAACTTAAACTAAATTCAACTCTAAAACTTGAAAAACAGAGACGGAAGAGATGACAAACTCACACAATGCAGTACAAAACAGTATCACCAATTGTAAATGAGATGAAAAACTCACAACTTTTGTCATTCAAAACCATTTTCAATACATTTTATCAATAGGGTACAGATAAAAGGAGGAACTTGAATCAAGAAAGGAACTATAGGAAGACTAAAAATTGACAAAGATTTCCCCTTTTATTTAACTTCAGTTCCAAATTAAAGACTATGAAAGATTACGCTAAAGTCACTAATATTTATAAAAGATGATTAAAAAAACCCATAAAATTAAAATCCAGAATCACCTTCAGTGGCGGTTTCTTGAGCCTCGCTGACGTTGCATCCAGGACGAGAAGATATGGTAGCTACCAAGCGAGACCAGGAGGAAGAGGATGAAAGGAAACGAAGCTTAAGGCCTCCGGACTACAGCAAGTGGAGAAATCTATGGATACCTTCAGTTCTAAATTAAACACCAACTTCGAGCTTTAGCAAATCAAACACGAAGATAAAAGAGCAGTGGGCATCGGAATGTATACCTTAGGAATCAACACGCGTGGAGGAGCAACGGCGGCGACGTTGAGAGGAGATTTGAAGGCGTCTGCTTTCTTTGAGAGAGCGCAGAGAGTGGTCTGTGAGGGGAGGCAAATTCTCAAAACTAGCTTTAAACCCAACATTAATTAGTTAAACGACCGAGTTTTGATATCTTTACCAACTGTTCCCTGACGTTTGGTTCACAATAACGTCGTAATATGTATTTGGCCACGTTTTAATTATACAACGTCTCAATTAGTGCATCCTTTCCTCGTTAGTTTAATACAACGTCGCAGAAACCTTAACATTTTCCTAACGTTTCAAAAACGTCACGATAAGGTTATACAATCTGCGACGTTTCCTCAGTCAAACGTCGCAGATTGTCTTCTTTTTTTGTAGTGTACTCTCAAATAGTCAAGTTACATTAAGAATGAAATGCCTCATTTTCTTAGGACAGCACATGCACAGTTCTACTCACAAAATGATGAATAAAAAAACCTTAAATTAGGCTTTCACATGTTAAGCATTCAACATTCTTACCTCCAAAAAGTAGAAGCTAGTCATTATGATCACTCCTCTTCGTCTCCATACTCTGTAGCATCCTACCTTTCTATGTTGATTAGGTTATCTCTACGTAACCTTTTCTTGATTGCTTTCAATTTTCAAACAGGCTCCCTATATATAACCATGTCAGCCCTGGAGAATCTTGCCTTTCAATTTAGTAGGTCAATATCAATCCTATATAAAGTTAGACTAATCTAGCTGCTTATGAAATTGCAATTTGGTAATTCTACTAGTCCTCATCTCCAATACCATTTTTTTATTCATCACAAAAGCCATCAAATTCATTTTTTAGCAGGGATAATAGATCTAATTCGTTGTCCTTTACGAGGGATCAAAACTCAAATAAAAATAAGTGGTATTCATGAGAATCATGACTACATCTATTACGTTATGATTAACCAAATAGAAAAAAAAAAGATTAGATATTGGACCTTAATACTCCATTTATAGATCCTATTTGTATATTGAGTAATACGGCGTCGATATCTTGCACCCTGATTCCAAAATCTCATCTCTTTGTACTTGTGACCAATTTATATATAGTTCATTAAATCTACTAATACTAATTAAGGATTCCAGAGACTAATTATATGTCTAGACTTGAAGGAGCACGTGATTGACACGTGAAATTCAAAAGTTAAAGTTCTAATATCATATGTAAGTCTAATTATTAATAACAAAAATAAATATAAATTTCAAAAAATAAATAACAATATGGACCGCATAAGTACAAACACAATAAAATACAATAATATTAACATAGTAGGTGGAAACTTTGAATAAGATGCAGGGTCATCAATGGTTGCGCCAAGAATAATATTCAAAAGAGAAATAACTATAAGTTTTGAGTTCAAATTAGATTCCACTTAGCTTCATTGACAGGGAGAATATTATCTTAGAAAAAATCCAAGTCTTAATCAGTAGGAAAAGCCAAATTCTTAGACCGTAGCAACAAATGAATTAAACTAAATAAAATGCAGCTTACTTGTGCATATTTAGACAAAATAATCGTACCATAAAATCTTGTGTATATACTTCCTTCAGCCAAAGAAGATATGTCATTTAGTTGAAACACTCAAATGATTATATACTATGAGCTCTAGAATTCAGTGCCATAATCTCATCTTATACATGCCTTCCCCACTCAATCGATGTAGATCATAAGGTTGATACATAAGAAATTTTCAGTACTTTGATTAAAAGGACCAGATTGGATACGTAGAGATTATCAACATCAAAGCAGAAGATATACCATATTCCATGACAACATACCATTCCAAATCATAAGTTGCCAGTAAGAAACAGACCATATGCCTCTGAACGCGTTCTCTTTGTCCACATTACTATTCCCCGATGAGATCTAGTTCACTTTCACCTAATCCTTAATTAAACCAGAGAATGAAACCTAATTATCTCTCTCTTTCTTGTTTCCGTTACACTCAGAACACATGGTTTATTAGCTATTTAAAACATATTCTTTCTGAATTATGGAGTTGTCACACCTTTCGATTTGCATGATCAGTGGCTTGCAAAAAAGAAAAAAAAGAAGAAGAAGAAGGAAGAACAAGAACAAGAAGAGAACGTAGTCGCAATCAAATTTGTCCTGTACAACCATTTACAACTTGCTGACAGAATCAAATCAAGATTCGCATATTTTGCAATATTTATATAATTACTGAAAATGAGGTCTAAAATGTTTAGTCACTTAATTGTTGATGTTTCTGTTTCAATGATTGAGTAATTTCAGTAAGCATTTAAATACATTAATTACTCCTGAATAATATACATCGTAAGAGTAAAGACTGGTGGAGACTACAAGAAGCATAAAATTTTGGAAATCAAGTATTCATTGGGTTTTGATGTGAAACAAAATTATGAGAAGTAAAGTCGATAAGATTCTATAAAAAATAAAAAAAAGAGTTCAAACAAAAAGAAAGCAGAAGGGAATCTTGTCTTGGGATTCAATACGTGGGAAAGAAAGTATTCAATCAACTAAAATTATTCTTCTTTTTCATGGCACTGAAAAGCACACCTTTTATAGACAAATTGAGCTGTTATTCAATACAATTATGTCTTGTCTCTTTCTATAGGCAATACCTTTTTGTCACCAAATCTTTTGGACCAAAACTGCATGCCATGCCCGAATTATAATATTTTGAACATGCAAGAAACCAAAGCCAAATGTTTCGAGAGAATTGAATTCATCCATGTTATAGCCATTACCACAAATTACATAAGCGCCTTAAATATGAACTACACTTCCACCATTATTGCTATTTGTTTACCCTCGGTTTTGGCAACTTTTACCATATACCTTGCTCTTCTCCTTTTGTCCAAAAGTAGGTACAAGCGCACTTGGATCAAAAAATTGAGATGGATTGTAAACTTTACGAGACTCTCAATTGCTCAATCATGAACTCCATGATCACTATCTTTATGTGCTGAGTTGGACCTCTTTTTTAGTCCCTCTGTCACATAATAGATAAGTGGTAGTTGAGTTCTTTCTCTCCCACCACGAACGTTTGATGCCACAGTAGTCTATACCAGTAGTGCAGCTGCATAAAACTAACTAAACAAATAATATCTCTAGAGCCCGACATACGGTTATACCAAAAAGAAGAGTGATTGCTGCAATGACACGTGAGGTGGTGAACAGAGAAGGTAAGCCAGTGAAAGCCACGCCCACCAAGAGGAAAATCAACAAAGGAGCATGGACAACAGAAGAAGATAGAAAATTGGCTGAGGTAATTGCTGTTCAGGGTGCAAAAAAGTGGAGAACTGTTGCAGCAAAAGCAGGTACTTAGTTTAAGATCATACGTATTCTGGTATCGGATGGAAGTAGAAATCAGCTCTTTTTGATTGAATTAAACTTTGAATGTGTTGAGCGGCCTTGCAGGTCTTAACAGATGTGGTAAGAGTTGCAGGCTAAGATGGTTAAATTATTTGAGGCCTAATATCAAGAGGGGCAATATCTCAGACCAAGAAGAGGACTTGATACTAAGGCTTCATAAACTACTTGGGAACCGGTAATTTGACCATCCAACTGGGTACATTCATACATAAGCTCTTAGTCCTGTTAGTTTTGTTCAGCCACTTGAGTGTTGTGTCCGCTGTCCAACCGTCAGCAAGTTTTGGTTCTTGAATAGTTATAGTATGAATCTTGTTGGGTCTTTTATTTTCATATTATAGGTGGTCGTTGATCGCTGGAAGATTACCAGGAAGAACAGACAACCAGATCAAGAACTATTGGAATTCTCATTTGAGCAAGAAAATAAAACAAGCAAAGGAGCAAAGTGGAGCTTCGAACAGAGAACAAACGGAAGCTGAAAAGACGACAGTAGAGAAGGTCCATGTGGAGAAGAGGGAAGATAACATCAACCCATCTAAGAATGGAACTGAAGAAGTCATGAATATCGGTTTTAATATAGATGATCTCTTTGATTTCTCCAATGAAGATCCTTTCTGGGTGAGTGAGGTTGGGTTATGTTAGAGGAGATAGCCATTTAGCCTAGCTAAGCCATAATCTTCCTTTTCCTAGTCTCATGTTTTATGCAGTAACCTGTGTTATATATATACATGAACTAGGAATAAAGAGGACAAAAATCCTCAATTTAAATCATATTATTATGCCCTTTTATTTATTTGTTTATTTTGCCAATATTACTTATATCCTCAGGATGTAGAGTCAATGCAATTGGCAGCCCAAACCAACTCAGACAGTAAATATAGGATTGTCCCCGAAGAACTTTCAGATATATTGGCACATTAGCACATGGAATTAGAAAGATAAGGAACAAAGCACGTGCATCTTAAATTTCATATGTGGATATGATCAGCTAACTGATGGAAAGGGTGTAGGCAGGAAGAATGTCGTGCCCTTTATATAATCCTTGTGACCCAGACAACATAGTTATGCAACATTTTCTTTAGATTGTTGATTACTTGATGATAATTAAGGAGTTGGCATTTAAGATGTTATTGAAACAAAAACAATCGTACATTCTCCTATAGACCATGACAAAGAAGAACCGTACATTGTTATATTGAAAGTCCATTGATTAGCAGACTAGCTAGTACAATCCTCTTCACCCTGTCAGTGAAATGTGGTACTCCCAACCTCAATTTGTCTTGGCATGTAACGTTTACCACTTCCAATTTACTAATTTTGCTATCAATACTTTCATTTAGTCTTTTACTCTCTTGTATTGTACAAAGAATAAAAATCACAGTCAAACAAAATTTAAATCTCAACGAATTCACCAACTATCAAACTAGCCAAGATCCATTCCAAAAAAAAAAAAAAACTAGCCAAGATAGACATGTTGGTACACAATCTCTGGCGGTCCCATAAGCTTAATTACACTCCTATTCAAACTATAGGACATTTCATATAGATAAGAACAACAATATTAAGCTCCAAAAACATAATTTTCTAATCAATAGATTGCTCATACTGGCAATGTTTTTGCTTTGCCAAAAAAAAATCATATTCCAACGGTATCTATTGAGAATCAATTTTGTGTTAAATTATAAATAAATGTATTTAAGATACAGAAGGAGGTTTCACACATTTGGAGTTGTTTAGATTTTTTGTAATTAAATTTTATTTGATTTAGCATAATCCTATATAATAATCAATGTTAGAAAACATGTAAATGATAATCATTTTACAATTTATAATGCATTGAACTAAAATCGATAGTAGAAGACAAAGCTTGATAAACTAGAATCCAAAAGGGAACAAGATGACCATTAAGCATTGTAGTAAAAGTCTTTAAGATAGTCTTAGAATCAATTTTGTACCTAAAAGTTGATAATCAACTTTTCTGAATATTTTTCAGTAATACATCATTTTCTTGAACATGTTACGGGTACTATTTGTAGGGGGGACATGGATTTATTCATCATATGCAAGATAAAGAAGCACAAGTGTTGGAATCTAAATTCCGACCCTATAACCTCCCCAAAAGCCAGAATTTCAAGTGCATGCATAAACATATTATATGAACATGGTATAACAGTACATGTAACTTTTGATTCTCCTCCTTTCTTGATTCTTTTCCTTGTTTGGGTTGTTGCAACACCAAACCCTTCCTTGATCGCTCAAAAACACGCAAAGATGAAGACAAAATAATATGTAAGGGTGGTTAGAGCACCAAACTAGATGAGTTCAAGTAGATGCTCTAATGGAGAGAAAGATCAAAACTATGATGCATGCACTTTGATTCATGCAACAATTGCATAAATTGCATGAACAAGACTCAAGACACTTCTTTCTTACTATAGAACTCTTCTAGACACCTTATTCTCTCACTTGAGTGTGTTTGTGACTGTTTAGCTCTTTTCTACATAAGTGAAGAACTCACTTATGTACATCTGTCAAGCCTTCGACCTACTTAATTGACAACCTCGCCTTCGGTCATGATCGTGGCCTACTTAAAAACAAGCATACACACTTCTTTTTCGTTTGATCTTTTATGCGTGTGACCCTTAGGTTTTCGGTTATTTTGGACACTTGAATTAACTCTTAATCTGAGCAAATCATGGATGGTTTCATGCCACTTGAGTTAACAATTAATTTAATCAAATCATGAAGGATTTCATGATGCCAATTTACCGGAATATAAGTGGATTAACACACAAATTCTTCGATAGTTAATTATCCGACTTACGAACCTTTCCATAGAAAATTATCTTGCAATTCCTCCTTTCACCATATTATACCCCACTTGGTTCGGAGCATGAGCTATGTGTCAACTCCCACTAGACTGACTATGTCATATCTAGTCCAAGTGATGTTAGTTTTTGTCCTGGGATCTCATTACTCTATGTGTCATTGAAGAATCTTTTCATAACATATAACTGCTTTAGCTAGAGACTCTTGAGTAATGACCCTGACAAGAGGCTGTAGGTATCATCTCCTTCTATCAAGAGTGGTGAATCCTTTATTGGCTATCCAATTACCTTCGAATACCAATAACTGTACCCAATCACTACCCTATGAGCGACCTCGTCTTGAGGCAACAAGGAATGATATCATAATATAGGATCAGTATCCAAGATATCCTTGAGTATCTCAAGTCTAAGGATATTTGCACCATTACTATAATGAGATTAATCATTAACATTTGATAGATCATCCATATGATAATCTCATAGTGGGTCATCTGATGTACTTACAACTCTTAGTAAGCATCCACATGTTAACTCTAAATATCTCATGCTTGCAGTTTATTAGATTCACCGCTTGATCAAATCAATGAGTATAACATGTGCTAGTCTATCTGAAACAATAATGTCATGTCTTATTAATCCTATGACTATGGATAATTTAGATACTAACATAATTGCACATGATAAGAATCTCATTATCATGATCTCATCATGATTTCCTTCATGCTATATATTGTATCATGGACTTCATTAATTCGATTTAAGATCAACATTAATTCACAAATAAATGAACGTTAAATTAATGAAAAATTATCTTTTACTTTATTAATCAAAATAAAGTTTGTACAAAAGTGTTAAAGGTAATTGCCTTTAGAGCACTACTCTAACACTATTTTTTTCCATTCAAATAATTGTAAAGTAAATTCCACGAGATGGAATCCAGAAACTTGGTACCTCAAGTTCACTGCAAAAAGTGAGTAGGCTACTCGAGTAAGAAAAGAAGAAGAATGGATGGATCCTAAGCCTATAAATTGCAAGTAAATTTTGTGCTTTCAATTGACATCTCCACAATCATAATCTCTATATCTATCAAGAAATAAAAGAGCACTGGTTGGCAAGAAACAACTTCATATAAGCAACACTCATAGAAATTAGAAAGGCATGTGAAGGAAGAAAAGAACATGAAAAGAACTTGGATGAAGCAGTTGCATTGGCACCATTTATGAAAAATAAATCATAGGAAATGCTAAAACTAATCACAAATGAAAGCATTCACTATCTGAATTGTTACTCAATTGGCACTATCCATTAGAAAATGTTAACCTATGATATAGAACAAGCATAGTTTACCAGCAATTTACCATCAATACTAAAATTATGCAAAGTTAGAAAAATAACATCAAATTCAAGAAGTCGAACTAATGTGTAATAAAGTTAAATGCATCTTAGCATTTATAGATGTTAGAGCGACTTAGTAATTGAAAGCTAACTTAATCTAGTCTAAACTCTAATTCAAGATTTAGGAAGACAATGGAAACAATTCATGAATACTCAAAGGGATCTTTTCTCCTGAATGGGGGAACATGAAAATAAATCATAATTTGACAAATTATGAATCTGAATCATTCTTAAACTTGTTTGTCTAAAGTGCATATTCATCTTCATCAGTGTGGAAACTAGTAATTAGTAATGTTATATGATTGAAAAACATAGAAATGGTGAATACCACCAAAAATAGAGAGAGTTTACTTTTATGCATATGAAGTATTTCTCAACAACATATGTCATATGGACGGTGATGTAAAATTTATGAAGAAAGGTAAAAATTTTCCTCTAAATCAATCTTATATTTAAAAATAAATAATTAAATAATAAAAATGATTTGTTAAACCAAAATCAGAGCATCAACACTTACATAAAAAAAATAGATGAATTATCAATTCATCAGGGTTACAAAAGTTCTAGACTATTGAATAGGATAGAAACCAAAATCATAGATATGCCACCACTATCTCCTTGTGAAGTCATTTCAAGAAATTAATAACCTTAACAAATTTATCATTTCTCATTATCTGCGATGCACAATAGATAATGTACAAATGTGATCAGCACTCAAATAGACCACAATGCAATACTAAAGAAAGATTCCAATTTCAGGAAAAAGTAAATTAGAAAAATAAGGATAAAATGTATCTCCAATAGTGCTAAGAAAAAAGAAAATCTATAGTGCATTTGGGAAAAACTTGGTGTTGAAGCACAAAGATTAGCTCCCTTAGACTTTTGTTCATTAAAAAATTAATCTAACTTTTATTATCTTATAAAAGTATAATGTCTTAAACAAGAAAGAAAAAAAGGAAAGCCATGCCATTAACTTGGTCCCTTGTCTTAAGAGTTTCAATAAGCCACAAGATAATCAACCATTAACCTTTACAACCTCATAACATAGAGATGATACAATGAATCCAGATCATACCTCCACTAAGAATCCTACTACCCATTTAAATAAGACTCAAGTATTTATACCAACAAGTTTCTTTCCTCCAAGATTTTCCAATTGATTGCTCTAAATTAGGTTTGACCTATATTAAACAGCCATCTGGCATTATATTTAATCTCCAAAAGAAAGGTGGTAGAAAAAAAGAAAAAGAAGAAACAATTTATAGCCAAGTGATCTTTACCAACTAAGCAACAAGAGCAAAAACTCCCATTTGAAACCCCAGAATGGTTGTCACGACCCAAAATGGGCACGTGACCGACACGTGGGACCCGAGGTTTGAAACCTCAAATCATACATAAGCCTACTACTAGCTACAAAATAAATTCAAACCCCAAGAATGCAGTAAGTCTATATAACACAATAACAATAGTGCGCGTTAGAATGAAGTTTTTACAACTTATGAAATTTTGTCACTACGGACGCTACAATATAAGATAAATGAAAATAAATAAAGAACATACACAAACGTAGGTAGGCCATAGCATACACATCACAGGAGTCACTGCTGCGAAGTCGGTGGTAGCTAACCTAAAAAAATAAAGTGAGGGGAGTCAGATCTCGTTGAATAAGCTTACACCATTCTACGATACCTAATGCTATGCGCATAGTCATGCATGAATATCAAAATATATACACATCATGCTATGCATTCAATCACATCAATAACACAAATAAATTATGGGGAAAAATATCGGTAGGATCCTAATCTCCAAAGGTAAGCCCTCACAACTCTAAACCTCGAATGGCAGCAGGGAGCTATGCATCACCAACAGCCCAACCATGCTCCTATACTCATATAGCTGTAAGGCTATCTTAATCAAAAGGGGATGTGGGGAGCCAAGTGTCACCAACAGGACAGCCTTTACTCAAAGCATCCAAAGTCATAAACTTCACAACTAAGGGTCTGATTAGGAGCCAAACATCAACCAAGATCAACCTATAGCATATCTCATTATCATAAACAAAACAAATCTCATATTCATAACTAGTGCGCATCTGGTCCTGATGCATACCCATCAGGTGGCACGTCCTACAAATCTTTTCTTCCCCACAATCAAGCATAGTAATACAAATCAAATTATTAAGCATGCAATTTATCTAGTAAATATTTAGTTATGCAATGACCAATGCATGCATGCAATACCTAATCGAACGTATCCACTCAGTTGATTTGATATAAAGGCTTATACTAAAGCGGGTACGCATTATTGTATATACACATTCGCTATATAAATATGTAAGTATTGATCGATATATATATATATATATATAGATACACACAGTGACGGAGTCAGAAATTTAAGATAGGGGGCCCAAATAAAATATAAATTTCACAAAAAATTTCATATTAAAACTAAATAAAATTTTTTTTATTAAGAATATAAAATAGCTAAAATTACAATGATCTTCACCTACTTTTCATAGATTGAAATCTTTTTATAGCAAGATCATTGTCAATATTTGCAAATACATCTCTTTCGATGTAACACACTAAATAATCATTCAATAGGTCATCTCCCATTTTATTACAAAGTGAACTCTTGATAATTTTCGTTGCGGAGAAAGCTCTTTCCACTGTGGCTATAGAAACTGGTAAAAGTAATGCCAATTTGACTAACAAATAAACCAAAGGGAATACATGATGCTTTCTTGTATACTCCATTATATTAGGTCTCAATTCTGGATCGGAAGGAAGATTTTCTAAGTCAATCACAAGTTCTTCAATAATAACTTCCTTCGATGCTGGAGGTGCTTTATTAACATTATGATTTAAATCACACAATGATGACTGAAGAGTAGGTCTTAATTTTTTAAAATATTTTTCCATAACTGCAAAATAAAAAAAAATAGTTTGAACCAATATTTACGAATTCTATAAAATTCATGTTTTCCATTAAAGATTAATCAATCCGCACAATCACTTTTCTATTTAACAAAAAAATGCAATTTTTTTCATTAAAAACTAATCAATATGTTGTCTGCATTATCACTTTTGTATTTGTCTTACCTTTTTCAATCGTCAGCCGTCACCCCATGAACCATCCAAGAGCTGATTGTCTATAATCCACTGAAGAGCAGATAGGAACTGACGACAACGACTTCTATTAAGATTTTCCAGAAGAGCAACCCTATGATAGGTTTTTAATAAATTATATATATTATAGATGACGACAACGAAGAGCAACCCTATGATAATTGATAAGGTTTTAATATATT
>JAOSBM010000001.1:11530005-11544363 GCA_027568955.1 Erythroxylum tenue
ATATATATTATAGATGACGACAACGAAGAGCAACCCTATGATAATTGATAAGGTTTTAATATATTATATATATTATATATGACGACATCGTAGAGCAATAGGGTTTTGATATTATATATATTGACGACAACGAAGAGTAATAAGATTTTGATATTATATATATATATATATATATATATATATTAATGATATTATATATATTAACGACAATAAGAGAAATAGTATATATATATATATATATATATATTAATTAATTAAAAAAAATTATTTAATTCTTTAAAAGCTTGAAGGGCCCAGTGCACCACTAGGCCCCACATGTCTCCGTCGTTGGATACACATGCATATGAATATGGTTATACATTCCTATATGCTATCACCTATACCAGCATTGAACAATATTCATTTGCTGGTAAAACTACGGTCATTTGCTGGTATAACTATGGTAATAGTAAGTCGGTATGAACTTACTAGGTAACTGATCTTGTAACTGCTTAAGTGTTTGGCATGTTTGTTATCGGTCTGCGAATACACCAAAATGTCATCAATAAAAACAATCACAAACCTATCCAGGAACAACTTGAATACTCTATTCATCAAATCCATGAAAGCTGTTGAAACATTTGTAAGGCCAAAAGACATTACTAAAAACTCATAATGGTCGTATCGACCCTAAAGGCAGTCTTAGATACATCTTCTCCTCTAATCCTTAGCTAATGGTATTTCGATCTTAGATCAATCTTAGAAAAGTACTTAGCATCTTAAATTTGGTCAAACAAATCGTTGATTTGAGGTAATGGATACTTGTTGTGAATAGTCACCTTATTTAACTATCGATAATCAATACACAATCGAAGAGAACCATCCTTTTTCTTCACAAATGGTACCGGTACAACCCATAGCGAAGTGGTAGGTCTGATAAAACCCTTATCTAACAGATCTTGTAACTGCTTCTTTAATTTCTTTAATTATGCAGGTGTCATTCTATATGGTGGTATAGAAATCGGAGTCGTATCATGAACTACGTCAATACAAAATTCAATTTCTCGCTCTGGGGTAAACCTGGTAACTTCTCAAGAAACACATTTGGAAACTTCCAAACTATTGAAACGCTTTGGAGACTAATGCCCTCTATAGTTAAATCCTTGACTGAGGCCAGAAATCCTTGGCATCCTTGTCTAAGCATCTTGTTGTCCACTATTGCTGAAACTATGTTGGAAGGGGTAGTTTTTCTATCCCCTTTAAAGATAAACTTTACGTCCCCTGAAATCTTAAACATCACTTCCTTCTCTCTACAATCCAAGGTAGCATAATGATGGGATAATCAGTACATTCCTAATATTACATCAAAATCCATAACTAGCAATACTATAACATTCGCTACCAATCTCCTACCATTAATCTCCACGGGGCATGAGTAGTAGATCAAATTTACCTCTATGGTATCAATCAGAGGTGTAGATACTGACAGAGATTCATCCATCCTATTCAGTGCTATTTCTAACCTCATAGCAAAGTTGGGTGACATAAAAGAATGAGCCGCTCCTGAATCTATCAAAACCATAGCTTCTAATCCACAGATGAGAATGATACCTGATACCACTGCATTCGAAGCCTGTGCATCTTGAGGGGTGAGAGTGAATGCCCTATCTTAACCACGGCCTACCTGCTGTGAGCTAGAGGATTGGCCCAGACTGAGGCCTACATATCTACCACCCTACTATCTCCCTCCAAATCCTCGCCCCTCTTGACCACCAAACTGTGATCCTCCTTGTGACTGTTAAAATAGAGGTTGCGCCACCCTAAAAGAGGACTGTTGATATCCCATCATTGGACAATCTCTGATCAAATGCCCATACTGTCCACATCTGTAGCAAACTCCTAGTGGTATGTGACATGGACCCTGATGCACTCTACCATACTGTTGACAAATGAAAGAAGGTGAGCTTGAACTACTGCTCCCTGAGCTTTGCCCGCTACCGCTGCTACCTGTACTAGGCGTGAATCTGAATCCTCCCAAGTGTTTACGGATAGATCTCACCTTTCCATGAGCTCGAGCAGCCCTCTGTCGAGAACTCCCACTTTGGCTTAACCCTGGTGAAAAGTTTGATTGTTGCTGCTGTTGCTGCTGAAAACTAGAGGATCCTGTGGAGTGCCTCCTACTCTGCTCTCCCGTAGATAATGTACCCTTCTTCACTAGAATCCTCTCTAACTGCTTGGCCATATCCATTAAGGTAGAAAACTTCTCTCGACAGCTCATAGTCATGCTGATGAAAAGAGGTCATAGCCCTAACACATAATAGTTGTTCTTCCTTAGCTCATCTGAACCAACTTCTGAGGCATAATGACTCAAGCGAATAAAGTCCGTGGTGTACTCATCCATTGTCCTATCTCCACGGTGTAGGTTTAGAAACTCTAATCTGAACGTCTCACGAGTTGCAAAGGAGAGGAAGTAGTCCATAAATCTCTCTCTAAATGATGACCAAGTCACTATACCCAAGTATGGAAGTATATGATCTCGGAACCAATCCTTGGGCATCCCTTGCAGAGACATCTCTACCAGACCCACCAGGTGCATATCAGAAAAATACAGCCTCCTGCCTCGCATCTCTAACTCATTGAGAAAATCAATAGCCTTTCAAGGTCTAGTTTCGTCGAACTCTATTAGATGAAACCTTGCATATGCCATAGATAATTGCATATTCGACCTCTCTTGTTCTGGGACTGCCACTAGGGGAGTTGGCTGCTATTGTATCATCATCATCGAGTCTCAAAACATAGGATTGTTAGTCTCTATCCCCACTAGGAATGCTTGCATATCAAACACAAGTGCCCTAGGAACTCTTTGTGACACCTCCGGTGTCTCGACAGGGACCTCTTATGTCTGGGCCGTTCTGCGCCTATCGCGCCTTCCAGTTGAAGAGGCAGGGGTAGATGTCTCATCCTGAGCCGAGACTTTATTGTGACACTCTTAGTCAAGTCAGGCGAGAAATCGAGTACGTCTATTCATGCTGAAATTGAAAGCAAAAGAATGGTCAGTACCACCAGTGAGAATATGAACGTATTCCATAAGAAGCTACTTTAAAAAGAAGTGGATTGCTATGTGTCCATAGTGACAAACAAAAGAACATTTTAGGCCGTAAATCTGTAACCTATGCTCTGATACCAACTTTGTCAAGACCCAAAATGGGCGCATGACTGACACGTGGGACCTAAGGTTCAAAACTCCAGATCACACGTAAGCCTACCATTAGTGACAAAATAAATTCAAACCCCAAGAATGTAGCAAGTCCATACAACACAATAACAATAGTGCGCGTCAGAAAGAAGTTTTTACAATTCACGAGACGATATAATATAAGATAAATGAAAATAAAGAAAGAACATACACAAACGGAGGTAGGCCGTAACAAACATGTCACAGGAGTCACTGCTGTGAAGTCGATGGTAGCTGAGCTGAGAAAAAAATAAAGTTGAGGGGAGTCAGACCTCGCTGAGTAAGCTCATACTGTCTTACAATACCTAATGCTATGCGCATAGTCATGTACGAATATCAAAATACATACAAATCATGCTATACATCCAATAACATCAGCAACACAACAAAATTGTGAGGAAGAATATTTGTAGGACCTTAATCTCCAAGGGTAAGCCCTCACAACTCTAAACCTCCAATGGCAGCGGGGAGCTATACATCACCAACAACCCAGCCATGCTCCTATACTCATGTAGCCGTAAGGCTCTCTTAATCTAAAGGGGCTACGGGGAGCCAAACATCACCGACAGACTAGTTCTCGCTTAAAGCATCCAAAGTCATAAACATCACAAATAATAGTTTGATCGGGAGCTAAGCATCAAACAAGATCGACCTATAACAAATCTCAATATCATAAACAAAACAACTCTCATATTCATAACTAGAGCGCATCTGGTCTTGATGCATACCCATCAAGTGGCGCGTCCTACAGAGCTTTTCTTTCCTACAATCGAACATAGCAATACATATCAAATTATTAAGCATGCAATTTATCAAATAAACATTCAGCTATGCAATGACCAATGCATGTATGCAATACCCAACCCAACATATCCACTCAGTTAATTCGATTTAAATGCTTATACTAAAGTGGGTACGCATTACTGTATATATGCGTTCGCTATATAAATTTATAAGTATCAATCGATATATATATATATATATATATATAGATAGATACACAATGTGGTTATACATTGCTACATGTTGTCATCTATACCAGTATTGAGCAATATTCATTTGTTGGTACAACTATGGTCATCGGAATATTCTCTCCGGTCACTGGAAAATTTTCAGCCTCATAATTTAATGATTTTTATACCAAATGAAAGCTCTTGATGAGTAGAAAAAATTTCTCCAAAGCAACATACTCAGATTTTGAACTCATTTGAACGAATTGAAGAAAAAAAAGCTAAAATCTTAACCTCTTTTTTCGTCAATTGGCGGCGATCTGGGCGGCGACTGGCGATGAGACCATGGACTTTTGTTCCTGACATCGAGACAAGTCGAATGGTGGTGGTGGTGACCGACGACAACCACCGGAAGTGATGGATTGATGATTGACATTGAATTTTTATGATTGATTGATATATATGACTAACCGGTGGTGAAGAATGGTTAAAGAGGGGGAATTCGTGAATAGTAGCTTTTGAGGGGTTAAAATGAAAATATGAAAAAATTGGAAAAAAGAAAAAGTTGTCTCTTATATATATAACATACGGGATGTTACAATGGTTATCATCACCATATTAATAAATATCAAACTTTTTGCATCTATTTTGACACAAAGAACAAAAGAAGATCACACCTTGAACTTATTTTGCTCGGAGTATATAGGAGCATTATCAATAACCTTAAGTTAAACAACCACTACATCAAATAAAACCACAATTATAATCTTAGAGAAAATCTATAAATACCCAAATAAAATATTGTCTTAATTTAGTAAGAGCAAAGTTGTCAACTTTACCAACAAAACTTGGTAACTTAGTAGCCATTGTTAACTCAAATAAAATAAGGCCAAACAAGAGAGCCCAATTGGAGGGCCTAAATGATAAACAGTTGGTTGCTAAGATCAAATGTTGTTTTTAAAGAGCTAATGAGTGGTGGCTCAGGTCGCGGAATAGGACACGGAGGATTTTACATCTTAGTCTATTAGTTAGAAATGGAATGACTTTTAAGTTTATTGGATTTCAACGATTAAGATTAAAACAAAAACTTTTATGAATAAAACCAATTTTCCTTGTCAAATTTATATGTGAATAAGGACTCTCCAATCTTTCACCCAAAAAAGATAAAAGGGATTGGAACCCACTCTTTAGTTATTACAAACTCAATTCCTTACTTATCATGTAGAATGAGTGCTTCAATTTTGACAAATATAAATTAGTAGTTGTGATTATTTAAGAAAAGAAAGGTGCGAGAAGATACACTAAGATTACATACTTTAATACTATGGTCTTTTGTTACTTAAACTAAGAGCTCAAAAGCACAAGTGAGTTGAATAGTCAATTAAATTTATTTAATGCCTCAACTATGTTAATAATAACCCAAAATGAAAGATAAACCATGAATTTCTTTTTGCCAAAAGTTCCATATGTCATGTGTACACTTTTGAATATATAACTTTCTTGGTTTTGTTTATCTAATCAACCCTACCTCTTTAGCTCTGGAGTGAATGAGTGACAATTTATATATTAACATAAAAGTTGATATATCTTTAAAGCTTTTCATTTTAAAAGCTCAAGTTGTGATTTATTAAACATCACACATTTTCCTCACCTAATCCACTAAGCATAGCTCCTCTAACCATATGTGATGAAATATAAATTTCATTTCTTTAACAATATTCTACTTTTAGTTTCAATGATTCTAGTGATTTTTGTTAGTTACCGTTTAAAGAAACTAAAGAAAAACAATATTAATTTAAAAGAGAAACAATGAAATTCTAGAGAGTGATTTGAAAATGGCTGCTTATTAGTCAATGTTATTATTATATTTTCATTAAATAATTAAATAATTATTTCAATTACTAATGTCTTCTCTACGTAGACTTAGTATTGAGTATGGCCTTTTCCCTTTCTAAGTTTACCTTGAAAGTTAACGAAAACATAAGGTACTAATATGAATGTCAATTAACAAATTAAAGAGGTCAACATGTGCTTGCTTTCACGTTAGAATATCTATTACCTTCTTAAATCGTTATTCATCCATACACTCAAATTAAAAATTCTTCTGAAATGAAGATATATTTTAATTGACCAATGGCATGAAATCAACTTGATGCATTGATATAATGAATGATGGCTCTGTGGTTTGGAATATATGTAGGAAAGCCGTCCTACAAATTAATTAATAATCCAATGATTCTGACAATCCACTACAGAATTGAAGGACCTATAATTAAGCTACAAGAATGTCTTCTTTTAATAAGGAATCAAAGGAGGCTTATGAAAACTAAATCACGATCCTAACCTTTCATTGATCGGAACGAAAGAGACAAACTAGGCTACTCTTTTGTCAGGTTAAAAAATTTATGTTCTGCATAAATGTATATTTTTTTCAGCAACACTATTGGAAGTCAGGATTAGTTGTATATGGTTGTATTTCTTAGATCACTTTATTTTCAAATGTGTTACACTTTTTGGTTAGCAAATGAAATGCTTTATTTCTTATGTTATTGTCAAGTAGGATTTGCTTTTTATCAATCTCGATATATACCGTTGGTGTGAGCAGAAGCAAAAAACATTAAAAAAAAAAAATCTGGCTGCCCTGTTTAACAAGCTATAAACAGATGTTTTCTGGAGAAAATGAGTTCCAATATCTTCTCTTTGCTCCTGAAACTTAGACATATCTTATCTCCAGGAAATGAATACAAAAGAATGTAACGTGACTGACATCTATAATGTTTATTTACAATATTGTTTTTTTGTAATATGACATCGTTGTTTGTTTGATGGTTCAGGGGCATTATTTGTAGGTTAAGACCTCTACATCTCCTGAAACTTAATTGGGTGCAACACGAGTCACATATTACAGATTATATTTGTTGTTTCTCCACATGATTGTTTTATAATTTGGCATCTGTGAATGATGGTCCAAGGGCATTAGTAGGTCCAAGAAAAGACATCAAACAACCATAAAAGGCATGCCTTCCCGAAAGGGTCTTGAACGCTGCGCTAGCTCATGGTAGTAACTATGAAGTCATGACACTCATTATATATCAAGGAAGAGAAAGCGAACTGTGAACCAAAGTACTTGATCGGGAAATCGAAAAGCAAAGTGACGAGTCAGAATAATGTTTAATTTACGAGTTCACTTCCAGCAAACGGGCCTTTCAAATTTGCTATAAATTTGGGATGGAACTCCAGCAAGAAGTTATTAAATGAAACTTAAAATTAATGGTGATGCACCAACTTTTCTCTTCTATCATGGACCATCTTAATTTCACGACAGTGTTATCTCCATATGGGTCTCTGTGGGTTGGTCTGTCTGTCCTCGTGTGCATGGCAATTCTCGTTGTTTCGCTTATGTTTGAGAGCGAGCGTCTGTGATTGCTTGTATTTTCCTCAGCATTAATATGCTGCAAGAGAAAACGTTATAATTTCAATGCAATTTTTCTAGAATTTCCAGAGTTTTAGGAAGATGGAATCTGTCACTAAAGTACATGGTTTCCATCAACTTGAACCTACGTTGATATTTCATATATTGCACATTATGGTCATCAACGGACAATACACTGCTTTGCAAATTACTAAAGGTCTGCCCACTGCGTTCTCTATTGGCTACACCTTAAATATCATGTACTCAGCATTCCATTCTTTTTAAGTGTAAAATAATTCAGTAACAGGATGGTAACATCATTTTCTGATATCATATCTTTTCCACACTTCAAAAACATTATCAACACATACGTCATACATAGTGAGATGCAGCCAGCAGAGACGATCAGAAGTTGAGCGACTGTTATAAGCACTCGGTTTTCGACCAACAAATTTTTCATAAATTTTTAAAATCAAATTTCAATCTTTAATCCAGTTCAATTCGGGTTCGTTTATAGAAGCCATTGACAGAAATCTGAGTCACGAAGTGCGTCGTCTGCGAGCATGTCAGTTCTGCTAGAATTTGAAGATAACAGGCCATTGTCGTCGCTCGCCGCTCCATTATCAAAGCCATTTGGCTGCAAAAAGTCCATGTTCAGTAAATCCGAAAGAAGCTGTTCATCCATCTGAAAATCCAACATGAAATCTGTCGAATTATCCTTATCCGGAATCTGCTTGGAAAGTGATGAAAATTCATGTAACAGAGACGTAGATGTCCCCATTGTTGACTTAGACTGCCATTGTCCATCATTGTACTGTAGTTCAGGTGGTATCACAACTCTCCTGCATCTTGAGGCTTTTGTCCTGATAGGACTGGCATTATCGTTCACTTTCATCGGTCGGCCATATGATTTTAGGGCATGGAGGTTCGTTTTGTCATGTGCTTGATTAAAATGCGTAGAATTTTTGTGACATTGTTGAGTTTTCAATTTCTTGCCGATTTTGGTGTTCCAGTAGTTCTTGATTTCATTGTCTGTTCGCCCTGGAAGCCTCCCTGCTATTAAGGACCACCTGCACCAATCCAAGATTAATAGGGGTTGATGATCAATTGTCGCATCTCAGTGAAATGGTTTAGTTAGGAGTCCCCAGAACCCAAACCAATCACATCACTTGAATCAAATGGTTGCTGAAATTTCTGGGAACATGGAAAGTGTAAAAGCACCACTAAACATGAGAATGATCTGCCAAAGTCTTGGACTTGAAAATTCATCATATATACTCTGTATGTGGATATAAACATAAAATGTGGGTTAAATTAAGATGATGGAAGGAGAAAAGGTTGCACCTGTTTCCCAGGAGCTTGTGAAGCCTGATAATAAGTTCCTCTTCATCATTTGTTATATTTCCTCTCTTTATATCAGGTTTCAAGTAGTTTAACCATCTGAGTCTGCAACTCTTGCCACATCTCTTCAGACCTGAAAATTTGTCATCAGACAGTAACTTATGGTGAGATTTTATAAAATTTGTATTGTTGTGCGAACCTGCGTTCCTGGGTAGATTTCTCCATTTCCCTTCACCATGGATCTTAATGTAATCTATGAGTACCTTGTCTTCATTAGCTGTCCATGCCCCTCTGTTCAAACCTTCCTTTGCACAACAGGGACTCCTACCCATGACTCTCTTTTCCTATCTCACTGATGCCGTATGCTTGACCTCACTGTGACTGGACAAGAGTGGAGAGATAGAAAGAGGAGCAAGGCAAACTCCCTAGTTCTCACACATAATTGGGGTACGCGCTTGTTCATATTTATATACTCAAGCATACATATTTTCCACCCTGTATCAAAGCATCAAGTATTTGCATTCAATAAACTATCTGAAATTGGGATTGATTTCATGTGCAATGGGGGACCCGGACCATCTTTTGCCTAAGGGAACATTAAATTCCACTGAGAAGAGGAGAAAATAATAGGAAAAACTGTTAAACAAATTATACCTGTACTGCCTTTGAGAAGATCAGTATATATAGGTGCACGAGTATTTTTCTTATTTATATTTAAAAAAAGAAAGTAAATGCACTCACCTGCCCTTCTGTTAACCTAATCTATCTCTCCGCAATCTAACTTTCTTGCATGCTCTGGAAAGTTTGTTGACAAAATGATTCACTCCCGACATCTCTTCAGGTGACACGGGTGCATATATAATTCATGTGCTATGATGCATATGCATGGAGTTACCATTGACAAATGTTGCACATGCAGAGGTATATGAGGTTTTCACTTTTTTTTTTTTTGGTAAAAGAGGTTTTCACTTTTCACTAACTACTACTCTTCCATTATAGTCCCATGATAATCTTTTCTTGGATCCATCCCCGCGTACAAACTTGAGATGCAAATAGTAAAACTCAGCTCTTCTGTATAGAGTGGTAGGTTTCTTGATTTTGTAATAGAAATTTAATGTCATTTTGGTTTGTTTAACAAGTCTCCACTATGAAAGGGATTACCAATTATCCACTTTTAATGAACTGCCAAGCCCGTCTTGCGAAATGAACTAAATAAACAAGAAAGAGACCAATTTCCGTTTTTGCGATTTAGTAACATTGTCCACAACATTACCATTTATTTCTATCTGCGTCTACCTACTTACCATTCTGCTCGTAAGGACAAAGGTGGCGCTTCTTTTTATCATGAGGGTTAAGTCTAAGTTTGAATATATTAATTGATGGTTGCATATTATAAAGAAATTCCTAGTTGGTCATATACATTCATTCATACCAAGAAATTATTGGTGCAATTATTTCTATTATTAGTGCTACCCATCTTCCATACAACTTTATGAATTCTGTTGAGGCTGAAAGTATACATACACTTAATTCAGGCATGGGGTTGCTGATGAGGTTTCATAGATATCCGGTTCACGTCTTAAGAGGTATGGTAACAAAATTTAAAATAATGAAATAGAATACATTTTTTTTTAATTTTTTGTTTAGCTTCTAATTTTGTATTAACCGTTAAATGATAACTAAGTTATGTTTAATTCAACTAATCTATATTTTGGAAAATATAAAATTCACATCGAGTCTAACAATAATTCAAAGGAATTATCTCTCTCTTCCTAATCATGATTCACCTCTGTTCCTATTAACCTGCATAATCTATAAAAAATTATTAAATAATGGGACTGATATGACCAGCTATGTCGGTTAATTGTAAAAGCAGGCGTCAGTAATAACAAAGTCTACATGCACTATTGAAAGTCTATAACCACCGCCATTATTGTTTATAAAGAAGATTAGGTAAAAATCAAGAAATAATTCACTCACTGACTTGTGTGAGAATGATATACTGCAGACCTATTTTTACAAATTAAGGTTGAATTGTAGGTGGCATGGTCATCTTTTTAAACCCCCTCCTTGTAGCTCTCTTTGTTAGTAATTTTCTAAGGTGGACAACAATTAATTACGATTTTATGGTTTTAATAAATTTACCATTCAGTAAATCAAATTTGATCTTCTTAAAAGATAATAAAGTAGCTCAATAAAAAATCTAATTTAATGGGTTGAAGTCCAACAAAAAATGGACCCTAGTCAATATGAGTTGTACATGCATTAGATCTGTGATGGGGAGGTTCGATATGGTTGTTATATATATAGGTCAGGATCTATTGCTTCTGCTTTAAATTTGGATTCTCTGATCCGTTAAGAGGTTCACACATTAAGAGTTTCAGAAAGATGTTAACAACATTTGATTAATCAACTTTCGTAAAGATTGTCCAGAAAGTTGGGAAGTTTCGGAGTCGAAAAGCTCATTTGAATTTATGGAAAGCAAAACATATATTTTTTGTTTTTTCTTCTTTTTTTCACTTTCATGTTAGATTCTGGGCGCGTAACTAAGACTCATGTTACACATTACACGTGGTATCATAACAGTAACGTGATTGTGTGAATGAAAACAAAGTTTTTTGGATTTTCTCCATACACTACAAGGAAAAGTGCGAAATACCGACGGAATGTTAGGGACCGGTAACATTCCGTCTGTAATTACAAACAGAATGTTACCGCGTCAGTGAAGAGAAGACGGAAGATGGAAGATTACCGGCGGCTTTAATTCCGTCAGTGAACATACATCGGTAAATAAGCACAGTAAGCGTCGTTTAAAAACATAATAAAACGACATCGTTTTGAATTACAAATTAAAGTAGGCGCGCGGAGCTTTCCCCCCCTCGCGCACCTGCTGCTTTTCTTTTCTCTTCTCCTCTCCCACTCCCTCACCGTCTCCGTTAGCCACCACAGCCTGCAACCATCGATGACGTCTGTGGATTCGTTCGACGTGGAGGTGTTCCCTACTCCGACCACTGTAGTAGACAGTAATGCCCTGATTAAAACCATTTTCTCTATCCTCTAGGTTTGGGTTTCGGTGGTTAATGGTTTGGGTTATAATGTGTGTGTTGTTTGATTTTAAATGTTAATTAGTGATTGTTAGTGAAATGGTATGTATTTGTTGGAGAATTCATGGAACAAATTTGGATTTTTGTGTTGAATTAGGGATGAGAAATGACATACACACCAAGTGTTTGATAAAATGCTTATAGATGTTTGTTTTGAAATTTTGTTGAATTTGAATAATTGGTGTTGTTTTGCAAGAAGCATAGATAGTATAGTTGTTTATAGGAATATTATATGGGGTTGAAATTGATATTGTTGTTTCAATTTATATAAAAATAAAAATAAGTTATAATGTTAATATATGATTATGTATTGATAATGATTATGTATAAGATACCTTAATTGTAAAGAAATAAAAATTTTAATCTATTGAATAATTTTTATTTTGTTATATGAACTAACATAATTTAAATTAACTTATATATTTGTTGAATATTTAAATCAAATGTAAGTAATCATTTATGTATTCTAAAGATATTTTAAATCTATGTAAAGTACTTATCAATAAATTTGAACATTAACGACAAATATTAAATACAGTTAAAAACTAAAATCAATGAAATAAAATACTTATTATTTAATTAAATAATTAATGAAATTATTCATAACTTTAATTAATAAGTAATATATTGGATAATTATATAATATAATTGTAGTGACTTCAATTGGAAAAAAAGGAATTTGTACGGCTAGCCTAAATTTTTAATAACAACTTGTTTCATAATTCATATGATACATCAAAATAGTTTGTCATCTATTTTGGCATAAATTTATATAACAGTTTGTAGAAAATTTTTAATAAGAACTTGTTTAATAATTCATATTGTTATATTGTTATTAATAAATGGATAGTAATTAAGATTAATGTAATTCCAATTTGAATAATACATTTTTTTGTGTTCAAATAAACAGGCAATCTTACTTTTAATTTAATTGGCATAATTTGTATTGTACATTGTTATTAATAAATGGACATTCAATTAAGATGAATTTAATTCCAATTTGAATCATACATTTATTTTGTGTTCAAATAAACAAGCAATCTGACTTTTAATTTGATTGGCTTAATTTGTAATATACATTGTTATTAACAAATGGACATTAAATTAAGACGAATTTAATTCCAATTTGAATCATACATTTATTTTGCTAGCAAATAAACAAGCAATCTTACTTTTAATTTAATTGGCTTAATTTGTATTGTACATTGTTAATAATAAATGGACATTCAATTAAGATGAATTTAATTCCAATTTGAATCATACATTTATTTTGCTAGAAAATAAACAAGCAAAAGTTCATCGCCGATACAATCTTATTGAAATCAACTCGCGTAGGAGATTGAAACATTTCGATCCTTTCATTTTGGCTATGCAAGCGATACAGGTCTGTTATGTCCTTTTTTGCAGCATACGGCGGGATAAGTTAGATTGGTTGGCGGTGTGCAAAGTTAAACCTAGAGGTGTGTTTCAATCAAAGGGAAAAGGAGATCAAAGAATTGAAAGTGAAGCGTTTCAGGAAGATGCTTATTTTATAAATGCATCTGTGACATATGATGATCATGATCCTTTGCACGATCCATCACATGAATATGTTGTTATTTTGTCTGGAGAGGAGGAAGATGGTCAACGATCTGAAGAGGAGCCGGATTTTGAATCTTATTCTTCAGAAAGTGAAGAAGATTGTAATTTACATTTAAGTTCTGATAACGATTAATTTGTGTATGTACTGCAAGATTTACTTTCCTTTGACAAGTAATATCAACTCAAACTTTCCAAATTATTCTGTCACATTTTTATTTCCAATTCTTAATTAAGGAATGTCGACTTGGCGTCTGGTAACAGATGGACGTAATTCATTCCGTTGGGAGGAATGCGGTAAAATTGTCCCTGTCGAAAACATCAAGGATGCTGCAACAATCTCCACTTCTTTACCTAATAATTGTTTGCCTTCCATGACCGATCTTCTACTTGAAGGTTTATAGTATCATACAACATCAATTTCCTTATTATCTTCATCTCAATTCAAACATATGGAGTTGTTATATTAACATTTCATGGAATTTATTACATGTTTTCAGCTGTAATGAATCTCGAAGATGACATGTATGCCGAAGGAGGTGGGAGTAATGACACAACGATCGATAAAGGATTTGGCAAATCGGTTGCTTTGGAAAAGTTGTCAAATCCACAGAGCTTAGATGGAAATTCACGTACGTATATGTATTCAGGATAGGTTCCATTATCCCATTTTCATATGACAATATGTAAGTTCATTCCTATTGGGTGTAGGTAAACCATTTCCAAATGTTTCACCAACAAACTTAGCAATAGCGGAAA
>JAOSBM010000001.1:11624161-11660230 GCA_027568955.1 Erythroxylum tenue
TGAGGAGAAGAAGTACGTTCATGATCGCTTCTTCAATCCCAAGATCCGTCAAATTTTGAATAGGATGAAAGAAGAGAAAGCAGCTGAACTCCAGGCGAGGGGTTCTCGACTTGGGTGGGCATGATGACATACACAATTTTCATCCGTAAGGTTAGGTAGCTGTTGTCTGGTGCTTTTAATGTCCAGGCGATTCTCTTAAAAAAGTCCCAGGTTTATCTCCTATAGAGTTTCAGCAAACCAGATTCTGGAACTATTTAACTGAGAATACTTGCTTTTAGTTTCAACTATTGTTTGATCTATATTCCTTCAGCCCGCCATCAATGTGTTACAATGATACTTGAACAAGGGAGGGATAATGTCCAACATTATGCAGTTCATTCTGTATGGCATTGGTTTCCATTTCAAGATTGCCTCTTATTTTGTAGCGTTGGCATTAAAGCTTGGACAAAAAATGGACATGGTTTTGACTTCCACTTGTAATAAGGTCACATTGCTGAAATCAATGTCACTCAGGAAATTTAAAGATGTTTTCAAATTACATTTGAATGCTAAACACAAAGGCAGACATGGTAGGGCCTAAGACACGTGGTTATCCCACTAACCTACAAAAGCCAGGCATATGAGGCATGGTAGATGAATAAGAAGACATGGAGCAACATTGTCTTTGAGCAATTACACCTATGTTTGAACAACTCTGTAAGTCAACAGGACTCAAGATAGATCCTAACTTTTCTTCTCAGTTGTAAGCGCACACCGTCACCACCACCACCGCCGCTTTTCTTGGAATGGTGGCATCCAAATCCTTTCCAAACAAGCCATTATGTAATCGACTGTGATGCCTACCATACAGCATCTGAAAGGGTATTTTTCAAAATTGCAGTCCCAAGATTTCTACACAATCCTTTCAATTCGTTGGTGTTAATGATCCTCCTAAAAGCATAAATCCATTTGCATAGTGTAGCTCCCAGTACAAAGAATTTGGATTTGCCAAACATTTCCTAATCAATATTTGTGGGAACGTTAATCTCCTTTTTGGGTTTCTCCATATTTAAGATTCCACCGGAGTCTAGAATCCGTGGTTATAAAGAATTGTTAGATTTTTTGCAAATAAGACTGCTCTAATCCAATTAATTATCTTCTCTGCAAGCTGATACAGATCCTCTTTAAGGTTGGAAAATTACCTATGGTTTCGTTCTTTCCAAAGGAAGTACCTGGTAGCAACGAATGCAGCTTTATAGAGAATCGCATTAGGCTTTCTTTAGATAATGTCTCACATAAAGCATAAGGTATGGTAATAATATTTAGGTTGAGAAGGAAGATTTTGTAGGAAGGTGGAATGGAAGGATAAAAGTATGGGATAAAGGATAAGAATGTCGCATAGTACATTCCTGAGTTCCTTTTATTAAAGCGATAGGTAACTCACTATCATGATGTTGGGTCTATGTTTTACTAGAAAGTTCATATTAGATAAGTTTAGATATCTCACTGACCTTATTTATTTGTGAATGATTCAGCACAGATTGTTGGGCTGTCCATCATTTATCCTTCTTAAGATCTACACCATCTCAAATCACCTTTTATCAATACTAGTATCTATATCAAATTTATCATTTATCACATTACTCAAATGATTATGCCATAAAACTGAGAGATAAAGATGGTAAAAGAGAGATGTCAAACAAAATTTCTAGGTTGTTTTCTTTAGAAAATAAGGATGGGAATGATATACATCTTTGACAGACAAATGTTATACATAAGTTTACTTAGAAGGTGGATGATAACATACATTTATAACCCTCTTGACAAGGTAAGTATCCTAAGAAGACATATTTGACTCCAATTTTCTTCTCTGAGGACCATAAACATGAAAACTAAAAAAAACATTAGGCATAAGACTATTATAAGGTCTGATTTCTGGATAAAAATGAGAGTTTTGACACATTAGACACGTGATGGCATCATAACTTCTCCCTAATATTGTTTTGATACGTTTCCTTTCAGCCTGATGATTCATAAATAGTGAAAGTACGATGATAAATATTCTCTTTCATTTTAAGTTATTTTTTAATTTTGTATATATCAAACGGGGGGTTATTGAGATTTGGTTTATTTCTAGTACATGACAGCAGTTACGGGTGCTAGAAATTGCAATGAAAGCTACAGAATTTTTCTAAATTTTATCTTAAGAAGGGGAGGAGAAAACTACTGAATATAATCTCCTACTCCCCCAAGAAAAGAGAATCACACAACCTTTGAAGCACCAAGAAATTAACTTTTCTAAAACGGTATACAGCTAATATACAACTTTGATACTCTTTTTCACAGAGAGTGTCTACTGAACAGCGATCGACATCAGCTTCTCCTTCCCAAACTCCACCTGGTGGACTTGCAGCAACCTTGCTGAAAAGCCAAGGTTGCAATAACTGTTGCTTATAAGCTATTCGTAGATACAGTTTCACTCTCTCTCTCTTCAATTGCCATGTTTAGCAAATAAAAAATAGCATTTCTGAATAGGTCATCAGATTGGAAACTACTAAATTATACACTTCTAATCTATAAAATGTTGCCATGCAATCTGCCACTTCAGGGATTCAAAGCAGCCATTCTATCTACGCAAACAATCAGTCTCAATTATTTGAAACCAATTGCTGTCGGTCTCAGTTCTCTGTCTACCTTAAATCTTCATCTCCTTGGACCTCATGATGCAGGTGCAGGTAAGCTTTTTGTTCATGAAAGAAAGCGAAGGTCTTCAATAAGAACCAATTAATCCTTTGAGTGCTGCATTAATTCAAACCACTGCCACCATAGAGAAAATGTGCCAAATTAGATAGCTCATGATGCATTATGGTCCAATATAGTAATTTCAGCAAGTAGGAAACTTCCGTTACCTGTCTCAAAAGATCGGCAAGGGTCCTTGGAAGTGATTCGATATTCCTCAAGACTAGATAAAACGGGAAGGGAAAAGAATCAAGGTATTTTGTGAATTTAAGTACCCTTTTTTCACCTTCACCCACAAAAGATGCCTCCTGAAAACCATGCAAACATGTAAGCAGAAAAGAGATATTGGAAGACCATTTAGATGAAAATGTGTGGATATTGAACTCCAAGAAACGGACAAGTTTACTTCCAATTATAGAACTTCATCAAATTTTACAAACCAATGATAATTCACAAATGATTCGGAAAGCAAATTGAAAATGTAACAGATACATATAATCTTCAAGTTTTAATTATTATCTCTAATGAAATGACCAACATGTCCATTAGTGATTTTAGGACAAATGTGAAAAAAAAATTTAAGACTACTACATGAAAAGTTACTTTGAACTTCAGGACTAGTAATACCCTTGTCCATCAAGGAATAAACAATAAGAAATACCATGTGGTTCATAATTGATTCGTCGGGGCTATCAAGTAGTAGAAAGGCGACCATGCGCTTCTGACTTAAGAAATCCCTGACACACCGCTTCAACTTCTCCTACATAAGAGTAATCAAGTTTTGAATAGAAAATAAGGAATTCACATCTGCACACTCAATTACCAAAGAGAGAGGGCAGTCCTTGATTCCACGATTTTTATCTTAATTTTCACACATGGTTAAAGATAAGTACCTTTTCGTGAAACCGACCATCTGCAATAATCAAGACAAGCTGCTGTAGTGGATTCTGCCCAGAAGGAAGCCGTGCTCTAAAAACGGCAGCATCCAGCATTTTGTTCAGATATTTCAAGAGATCAACCACAGGTTCATCTACAATTGTGTTATCTTGCCTGAAAGTCAAATTGGAGATGATCTGCATCCCACAAAGGAAACCCCAACAGTGAACGTCAGATGATATAAATGTTTCACTTTTCAATGAAAAGTTATGCTCGTAAACAAATAAAGAAAAAGACAACTTCATCTTCACACAAAAATCAAAATATAAGTGACAGAACACCAACCTTGACCCCAGCCTCTCCTGTAAAAGGTTGATCAAAATCATGCAGCAACCTTGTGTTTCCTTTCTTCCCAAAACTGGCAACAGCCAAGTTCCCCATTTCCAGCTGAGACATTGCACGACAAACGGTGATCAAGGCTTCAACCGCAACATCTCCGCAGCGACTCTCAGACATACTACGAGAATCATCTATAGCAATGATAACTTGATAATCACGTTTGTTAGGTCGGGTCCGTCTCAGCCATATTTTATCTTTCCGGTAGTGGCTAGCTATATAGGGAATTACCTATGCATATACAGACAGAAAAACATCAGAAGAAAGAACAAAACGAGAGCAAATGTAACACCTACAGAATTGATAAAACATGTCAAATGTGATTCACCTTCTTCATGTTGATTCGCTTGCCAGTCTTATAATCCCCTTGAAGCTTGCTGGCCAAAGTGGGTTCCATAACAAGACGCAATTGTTCAGCCAACTCCTGGGACAATCTTGCTGTCCGCAGCTCATACCTTTTCCAAAGAATATAAGAGTCACTTCTTGTATCAAAGGAAACTTCTTCATCTTGGGCTTTTTCCTTTTCGTCATTAACAGAGAGTTTGCTGAATTGATGTATATCTTCACCCAAATATGATTTACTAACAGAAACAACGCTTTCACACAGACTGCCTGGGTTTGGATCACAATCATCAGGCTCATCAACTTCAGGAGATCTTGCTTCAGTTGACATCTCAAAATTTGAGAATTGTAGCTGTTTCTCCGAATTATTTTTCATGGTTGCTGTACAATGTTTTAGTTGCCAATCTTCAGAATTTTGTTTCTCAATCTCCATAGTGGCAATATCATCTCTTTGATCTTCTGCATGGATATCCTCATCTGAGTTCTTGTCATTGACATTGGCATCAATCTGCTCAGAAGAAGCAGTTCCCAAAGCCTGAGCTGTTCCTTTCTCAAACTCTGGAACATATCCGTACTCATCAGCATTCTTGTCCTCTTCCTCACTTCCCAACTCTTTATTACCTTCCGGAAGATCAACAGATACTTTAACTCTCTCTTTCCACTCTTCAAATGCATTGCCGACGTTCCTATAAGGGTTCACTTGAGATTCTTGACGAGATCGAAACTCTTCTGGAGAAATCTGTTCCTTCTGTTGATCAGTGAAACTTCCACTGTTTGATTGATTTGTCAGCATTATGTCCGTTTCAGACATATTATCCAAAGGTAAGCTTCTCTGGAGAACGAGGTTATTATAAGCTTCATAAGCATTAGACATGTTTGCGTCAGGGGCAATCTTTTCCAAATTACATGCCTGGGACTGGCCATATGCTTGAGTTGCAGAATCTCCCTTATGTTCATGAACATTCATCAAGTCTGAAATTCCTGGTCCAAATGCATCTTCCCTTGTAGCTGTTGCATCCATTCCTGAATCTTCCTCCCCATCCTTGCCTGCATCATTTGTTTCTGAAGTTCCATCCAGTCTTTCAGTATCCATAGAATCAAAATTATCTGTATTATCTTCATCAGGATTCACATTCTCAGTGGATTCATCATCCACTTCGGGACTTAGGTCTTCCTGGGAATCTAATCCCTCTTTTTCATTCATGTCTCCATCCACATCCATGTCCTCATCAGAACCTAGATTCAACTCATCAGTCTTTACTCCATTTGGATCAGCAGAAGCTTCCTCTTTATCCAGGTTCATGCCATCTGCACTCTCTTTTCCATCACCAGCATCATCCTGATCTCCAAACTCATCAGTTGGTTTGTCAGGTTCATCTGAATCAAGCTTCTCAGGTTCATCACAATCGGTAGCACCAGAATCCTCCTTAGCCCTAACCTCTCTATTGCTTGCATCTCTATCACGCACTGATGTCCCAGATTCATACTTCTCACCTGTATTATCAGGATTCTCATCTTGCTCCTTATCCCAAGGTTTCTCCTTAACAACTTCACCGTCAGCTCCAGTTTCACCCATTGCAGATTCCAGTTGCTCATCCTTACTATCCGTTCCATTGTCTTCGTCATTCTCCTCTGCCGAGTCCTCACTAACGCTAAATGCATCAGCATCAAAATCCTGTTCCATCTCAATTCCTTTGTCATTCTTACTAGGCAATTTATCCAAGTCATTTTGTTCTTCCCCTGGCTGAAGAAATAATTAGAAATATCATTCAATGATAACTTGTTCTATGAAAAGAAAGTAACACAATAACAACAAATCTACATCAGCTCTGTTCTTAGACGGCGTACCTTCTCAGAAGTCCCAATCAGTTGATCCTCATCAGTTATCTGATCACTTACATCATTAAGTCCAGAACCCTCCCCCATACCAGTTCCTGTTGCTTCTTGGGATGCATCATGGCTGACATCATCTGCCTGACTTTCAGAAGGAATACCAAACCCATTGGAGAACAAAGAAGAAAGAACACTGGCTAGCACATGAGTCATTACAGATGCCTACATACACATATTAACCACATAAGTAGATGATTTCTGGAACTTGCAGCTATGAAACATAGGTTAAATGGAGAGTTAATGAACATGTTGAATGATGTCCAACTTACTGTTTTATGCATTTCTAAAAGACGTTGAAGTAAACCTTCACAAAGAAGCATTATCAGGTCTATAACAGAATGAAGATATTCAAAACAAGTTCCAACACTGAAGGAGGCATGCGAAGTATCAGCACTTGACTGGTTTACCATTTTGTCCTGAGCAAACACATAAAAAAACAATAAGAAGCACCCAAGATTATGCTCAAACAGACATATAGACATCAGAAACAGGACACATAAGGAAAATGTTGAATGAACTTACAGCAAGAGAAATCGTTTCAAGTATACTTTTGCATAATTCTTCTATGTTGACATTTTCCCTAGATGATTTGAATAGATACTCCCATGAGGTGAATTTCGTTGATGAGTCAACTGGAAGAGTACATTCATTACTCATTGATCTTAGTGCAGCCTTGATAAGTTCAAATGTTTTCTTGATGGCTTTGCTAAAACCATCTTCAAGGTCAGAATAATTGTTGTCGCCATAGTGTGATACTTCACAAGATTTCCTTAACTTGTTTTGTGCCTCAGTCATTGAAGAGAATTGTTGAGCTAACAACTTTGCCTGCAGAAAAAGTCAAGTATAAGAGTTTTTTTGCCTGATTGAAACAAAATACAGAACAAAATCATTTTTCCATTTGGTTATTTCGGGTTAACAAAAGTGGGGATTGGCACGCTATGTTCAGCAATAAAAGTCAGAAAGAAGGGTAATGTAGTTCTCTTGGGTTTACATAGTTGACCTGCATTTATTCCTTAAGGGATAGATGGAAAAAAAAAGATGCTGGTCCAATCCCTAGAGCAAGTTATGTGGTAATTCATATCAATTGTTCCAAGTTTCTGCTATGCGGGAGAAGAAGATCATTGACAAATGATTTAGTGTAAGTGCATTGGGGTATCTCTCCTGATTGGAACATAGATTTTTCAGTCAAATAGATCAGAAGTTGATCTTGTGATCCTACTTTTCTGTATTATAATCCATTTGTGAGAAATAACTCATTGCTGTCAATTGTAAAAGCATTGGATGCAAAGTGAAAAATACCTTCACGAATGCATCACCAAAATGACCAAGCAGAACCTCTATGACTAAGCTTCTATCAGAATCTTGCTTTCTGAAATCAAGGAGCTGCTCCTCAAAGTCCATAATGACTTGGAAGTTTTTGAGCATTAACTGTTCCATTTGCTCTGAGATAACATATGGATGGGGGACACTACCAGATATGGCATCAACATGGTCTAGAAGATAGTTATCCAAAGAGTCCTGTGCAAGAAATTTTATAAGAAAAATGCAGCATTAGCATTTTTAAATACAAACTGGTTAAGCTAAAGAATTTTCACCTTAGATTTTTGTATGATTGGAGAACATTTCTCAACAAATTTAAGAAAACGATCAGCTGCAAGCTTCAAATTTTGGCATGATGTCAAATGGGTGCTTTCTACAGTTTTAAGCAATAATGCTTCCTCAAACAGCATGGCTGCTAAACCATCAAACAATTTCTGCGAAAGAAGTATTTAGTGTCAGATGAAATGGAATGCATGACCTACAACTATTTAACACATAAGTAACCTTCTGTTTCCACAAGCATTCAAAGAGGCAGCTCTGATTTCTTGCAATAGAACACTCAATACTTGTGCTCTGATCACTACCAATACACCTCATATATGAATTGTCCAAAGCAGCTACACATTTCCTTAGACACTTCAGATGCTCAGCAAAAGCATAAGCAGAAGCACGTTGAGTTTGTTGTACATCTATGAGATGGTTAACAAAAGATATTGCCCTGCAAGCCTATACATAAAAAAGCAAAGATAGGTCAAACACTCCCTTAATTAACAATTAGGTCTTCAAAAAGTATGCTGAACCCCATATTAACATTGCACCTTCTTTACAAGGGGGGCAGCAGTTTATAGACAATTAGATCCAAACAAAACAAAAAAAAAAAATAGCAACAATGCTGAAAGCTGTCGAAGGATAAAATTAACAATCAACTGCTGACCACAAACAGTGAAAATCTAGCCTATTAGTTACCTGTTCATATGTGATATCTTCGTGGGGTTTCAGACAAACCAATTGCAAATGCTTTGCACTGGCTAAGCTTTTAAAATAAAATTCATTAGCTTCTTTCCAGATACTATCTGCTTCTTCATTGGGCAAACATTGAAATTCATTGGTAGTTGATACATCAGATGCGCCATGAAGTAATCTACTTTGTGTCAGTAACAAATGCTCTGAATCATAGGATGGCTGAACAAACAACCACTTGGAATTGTTGCATATCTATTTGCAAGCATAAAAATCAAGAAGAGCTTAGTCTTATTCTTAAAACATAAAACTCAGATGCAAAAAGTCACATTTATTATTACCTTCATAATTTCAAATTTGTGCTTATGCAACCCACTGCTTTCTAACAGCTTTAGAAGTTCAGCAAAGGCCCTCTTCTTTCCTATATTTGTTTTGGTATCTTTCCAAAGCTTGTCACATTCTATGGTAGTCCTAAAAATTCTGTCCAGCATCTGACACACATCATCCCATCGTTCCTCGTGTAAAAGGCAAGCAGATTGGTAAGCCAAGGACAGCTGCCTAATAGTCCTAACTTCTGCACAAAATAGTGAGTCACTGACTGCTCTGATAATCAAGCTCATAACATAGACACAAATATAAAATCTCAAAAACGAGGGATATGTGCTAAGAACAAAGAAAAAGATAACCTTCGTTATCCAGAAAGCTCAAATCTAAGTTCCTGTCAGAATGCAAGTTCAGTTGAGTTTGCTTCATTCTTCTACTCCAATCAACTGACCACTTAGACCTGCACTAAAGACAAGTTAAAAATAGACTACACGATCAATTATTATGCAATAATACCATGTTGACAAACAATCTAACCTGTTAACAGTTTCAAATAACGCAACATTCTTCTCTGAGCCGTTAAGCAGTCTCAGAGAGTGAATACATGTTCCTTTCCGTTCCACTTCTTGATTCAAAATAAGCATTACAGGCTGTTGCAGGAGAACCTGCGCAATGTATGCAAACAAAATAAGTATCCTTGGGTTAAAGGCTCACATCAGGCAGCAACCTAATTATTTCAATCTCCCATTTTTCTTGTTCAAAAGTTGCTGCCAAATATCTGGCTAAATATCAACAGTTTTTTAAGGGAGACAAATGGAAAATAGGCATAATCATAAAGAAACCTCCAAACAAATTGGTATTGCGGAAATGTAAAACACATCAACTTTGGCCCATTGATTCAATGATCTACATCTCAGTGATGCTGAAATGCAGTTCCATATCTACTAGGCATAAAAGCAAAACAGCACTTTGCTAATAATTCTGGTATTAATAGTCAAGAAAAGGTACTATACATTCACTTGTACAAGCCGGCTTGCATGCTGAAGTTAGTAAAAATATGTTACAAAACATTAAAAAGAGGGCTTGAAATTTGATTAATTAGGGTTCAATCAAACCCCTTCTTTTATTTTGCACAAAATAGAACTAAAAAGAAACTAATCCCAAGAAAAATAAAAAGAAAATGTGTACATGAAATTTACTTACGGTGTACTTTTGAATCAGTTTCTTTAGCTTTTGACGGGTCCTTTTTGAGTTTTCAACAGACAAGAAAGCCTCAGTTCTTTCCCATCGGCATAGCTTCAACATTTCAGTCAATTCCTTCTCAATATTTCTTCTGTTAACTTCAATGTGCTGTGATACTCTGAACAACGTACAAATGCGGGATAAGAAGAAAAGCTACCTAAATTTTCTCAAAACAAAACCATGACTGCACAGAGCCCTTACAATGGCAAGAATTGCACATAGTATCCAAATGTGTTGTATAAAATTTTCAGATTTATCTCCTGCCATGGGCTGCATGAATAAATTATGATTAGTACACTGATAGGTTGCTTAAACTAGCAGCAAAGGCATAGAGATGATGACTGTCTTCCATGTATGAAATTGACAAAGCTTTTCTAAGAACGAACAGGTACACTGTTACCTTGTAAATGCTTCCACTCCCAAGCATCTTCCTGTACTGATTTGACCATGGAAAGCAAAAAGAAGCTGAAGGCGTTTTCCCAATTCGCCGATGCTAGAAGTTTGAATGAACTCCTCTAAACTGTGAAATCCACTTATATGTGAAACATCAAAGGCAGTAGAATTAAAAATGAAAAAAGGAAAAAATCCTGAATAAAAAGAAAACTAAAAGTTCAAACTGCATGAGATCAGAGAGTGCCTTTCAACAGTAGATTGCTCATATGCAGCAAGATCAGTAGAATGTCTGTGATGCAAGACTGAGTATAGAGGAAACCATAACTGCAATAAAGCAAACAGATATAAGCAATTGAAACAAGGAAATAGCGGAAAGCATTGTATTTATTAGCCACTAGTAAAGGTGAGCTTTATAGAGCAGGATTACACTTAGCAATTCAAATATTGAGTTTCCTCTCTATATTTAGGAGAACTTTGTCACTGAAAGGATTCACGTTCTCTTAGGTTATGTTAGCAGGAAAAAAGCCAGGTATTGTTTGATAGCTTCCATGTAAGCCATTTCCATTAGACTCGTGTCTCAATTGCTAACTATCCAGTCTATTTTACAACCAAAAGACATTCACATGTACACAAAATTTGACTTGCCTTGGAAGCATTGATCTCATATTGATAATGAACCTCATCGAGCAGCGCTGGCCAACAGTCAAATTCCATCTTTTGCCATGAGCATACCAGAGGAATAACAGGTTCCAAGAGCTCTACATGTCATTAAGTGGAAAAATATAATTCTAACAAGAAATTGTAAAAAATAAAAATATCAAGGGCTATAACAAAATAACTAAAAATGTTTTAAAAATTTTCAAAAACAAATTAAAAATGTTTTATCCATCAATATTGAGTATTCAAAGTTATGCACCTGATAGAGGGAATTTTGATACACCTTCCTGTAGTACCCTGGCTCTATTAAGTAGGAATTGCAACCCAGAGAGAGCCTTATCAAATAAACAACCGTCAGTGGCCAACATTGAAGCTTTAAAAAAAGAGCACCAATGCTTTAAAAAAAGTAGGCATATGTATAATTCTTAGACAGAGATCAAATGAAGCTGTAGGTCAAGTAGCACATGCGATGGTCCACATAAAAATCATAATCTTAGACAGCCCATTCCACATTCCAAGATAGCTTCAAATTTTAGCTAATCTAATATGTCAAATTATTACTGAACATCAAATGTAACAAACATCTCCTCAGTTCATGCTTTCCTTATGGTTAACTGCTCATAAAACAAGATCCAGAAAGACTAAAAGAATTAGCTATAATTACAACCTTGGCTAAAGGTGTATCCAGAGGAATAGCCAAAAGCATTTCAATTGCATCCATGATTTTCTGAAGACCAGGATGATCTTCCCACTCGTTGAGAAGGACAAGAATTCGCTGCCGAAGAGTAGCAAGTAGCTTCACCATTTTAGCCATTACTGGAGCATTTGAACCCTATGTAATTTAAGGAAATAAGTCAAAAAAAAGGAGATTACAAACAAAATTACTTCCCTATACAGATAAAAAAAGTATCAGCCAAGAACCTTGTAAAAATTGTATTTTGAAGCTGTCTCATTGGATGAACCAGAAATGCATTTGTACTCCAAACAGAGGCGGAACAGATGTTCTGGGACAAGTTTAGCATCCAAAGACGAAGCATGCAGGCCTTTAAAACCTGGAAGAGGATAAATAAGAGGAGAAGTGATATCTGTGTCTCCTCAAAGGAAAAGCAGAACATTTTTAGGATCAAAAGGTTACATCCTTTGATTACCTTTAATCATTTCTCCACCAAGGGTATATGAGTTGGTGAACAAAAGCAACCTCTCAGAATCGGACATAAGGAACTTTTGAGGCTGTCCATAATATAAACATAGACAAAAAGGAAAAGTACCATAAATGAACACAAAATTTCCAACTTCTATCTGCATATGTATGCAATTGTGTATGCAAAACTGATGAAAGTTCCACAGTATACTTCCCCTATCTCTTGTGAATGCAAAAGGGTGGGGAGGGGGGGATTACAGTTGGCTCTAATACTGAAACTCTCAGAACAGATAAGGTGCACAAGAGAGACGGTAAATGGAAACTGATTGGTGACAAATCATCACACTTTTACAACATAGAATCAATGAACCACAACACTTCTATTCAAATGAATGCTGGAAAATGTAGAGAACTTACATGTTGGACAAGATTACAAGAGCCAAATAACCGGTTATGCATGTTGATCATGTCATTCAGGCATGGTTCCTCAAAAAAATTCCAGTCTCCTAAGTTTTCAAAGTCATCTCTGGTTTCCATCTGAGTAGAAGAAGAAAAAGTCTTATAATTGGAGAGAAAGAGTGAGAGAGAGAATGTGTGAGAGAGATTTGAAACGTCACCTGTGCTGAAGATTCTTCTTCATGAAGCAACTCTTGCCACTCCGTGAAACTATCATTGTTAAACAAATTACCAAGTGAAGATATATCAATGTCAACAACACTCTTGATCTCAAATGCATGGGGCCTAAACTTGTATTCTTGAGCATCATGGCCTTCTTTGCTTTTTATATTAGCTTTAATACCCATCCACGTGCTAGCAAATGCACCAAATATTTTACACATCATCTGGTTCAAATATACACAGGAGCATCAGTAAGAGGATACTGCACAATTGAACTCTGTCAATACAACTCAAAAAGAGCAATCATATCACCTTGAAGGAAGCACAATCGATCCTATGAACAACAGATACGTATCGTGCAATGTGAGCAAGCACATTCGAGTGAAGCACAGTTTTCAGATGCAGTGAGGATACCTAATACATTGTCAAATCATTCAGATTATCTGAATTACAAAAGGCATATCCTAGAAACCTAAGGGGTTTCCATCAAAACGTTTTGGACATAAAATAGAGCAATCTAAGGAGAATATGGTTCAAAGGGTTATAAAGATGAGCAGTTAAAGAAACTATCAGAGTCCAAATAATATATGTAGAGAAGTTGCCACCTTTTCAGAATTGACATCTGATGCAGAAACCAGCTTTTCTAGCAAACTTGTTTCCAACTCCAAGAAATCAGTAGAACTATTCATACTATCAGAAGATACGGTATCAAAGGCAAATCCTCCAGGAAACCTCATGAATGAATAAATTGATTCCTGTAACATTTCTGTGTCAGTCTATGAGAACAAACAGATCATGTCTAATCAAATAAAAGTCGCCTCTTTTAACTTTTGGGAATGGAGAAGCGAGAGAGATACCATCACTTTATCCAAGTTATGTTCTTGAATCTGATTCAGAAACTTTTTCTGCAAGGCACCAGTCAGAAGCAAGGAGAGTCCTAATTTGATCTCATACACTGCAACTTGAACTGGTTGAGTAACATCAATATATTCTTTATATTCATCTGACAGTCTATGGGTAAAACAGGTTGCAGTTTCCTGAAAATTAAAAGGAGAAATGATATAAAAACATGGTGCAGTAGATCTCCACAGTATGCTGCAGCTATCATAAACACATACCTGCCAGTTGTAGGCTTGGTCAACAAGCTGTTGCAACTCCATATTGTCAATGTCATTTATGAGATTCAGTATTGTCATGACCAACTTATAGAACTCCTTGCATTCTTTCCTTAGAGCTTTATATTTTGAAGGATCATAACGGAATACCATCTGATAACAAAACAAATCATGTAACAGCGAATTGATTAAGCGCAAACTGAACAATGGAAATAATAGATTTTTACTAATCCGACAATAGCAGAATCTGATTTAGAAGAATGAAAAATTAGCGGAAATTAGATTAAATATTTCAAAATGTATAATCAGGTCTGCATGTCTTGTCAAAAAGTGATCTTAATGATTCTGTGGTCTAAAGAATGAAGGTCAAAGAAAAGGGGAGCCATAAAAGACCTAGCATGATTTAGACTAATCATCATGTCCTTCATGCTAGTACACATTTTTTGGTTCAAGATTAATAGATATGAAAATAAAATTCAGCAGAAGGTCGACAAAAGACCAATATTATGCAGAAGTTTACAAGGTTTGCAAATCTTTCGCGCACATCTTTTCAAAATAAAAGGATCCAATAAACTTAATGTTCCTGATAAAAGAGTTGGATGTTGAAGTTTGGTATTAAATTGCAAAAATGCAAAATATTTATCCCATTTTCAACTAATCATTTTTTTCTGAGTTACAGAATAAGTGACAATCTAACGGCAAGCATTTTTCTATTGATTTATCAGTGGTCAACAAATTGAACATTGAACAATATTATTTTTCAATTCAATATATATTCCATTAAATATTATATAGGAAAAAGAAAATTTAGACCTTCTGCTGCAGCCTCCTATGCTCAGCTTTAAGCTTTTGCAACGCATCTGCTTTCTTTTCATCAGCTGTCTTTGAGGAAGACCATCCAGCCAGATAGTTACATTCTTGTCGCACCTAGAAAGAAAACATCAGAATTAATAAATGCATGGATAAATACATATCAGGAATCTGTTACTATAAAATGACTTCATAAGGATAGAAAATAGATGTGGCACATTTATGTAGCTGGAACAGAATATCCAAAAAACTTGATGCACATCCTTTTCAGCCGGAATATATATTAACCTCAAGTTGAATTAAAAGCATCTAAATTCTAACTAAATAAGAATCTAGAAAAAGTGGAGTGCAATCTACCTTGACTTCAAGTTCAAGGGATGAAATCTTTTCTTTCAGTTGAGAATTCTTGCAAGAGTATTTCAGGGCAGGATCCAAATCATCACAAGAAAGCAACAGATGAAAACGCAAGCCACCAATTCGTAACCAAGCATAGCCAATATTCAATTGAAACTCTTCTGCCAGGATAAAGAATGCAAAATAAAAGAAAAATATTAGTAAATGCTGCTCAGATCAGATGAAAATATATCCTTAGTGAAAAAAACAGGGACGTTAATTACCAGCGGAGGAGGTGGGATGATAAAGATCCTTAACCACAGGCTCAATGAAATGCTGAAGTGAGGCACTTAATCCTTGATGGCTTGATGACTCAATTAGTGAGCTCAAGCGCCTCATGTCATCTATCTGATTGCCATAAAAAGATAACATTGAAATTATTCTGTTATACTTGCAATGAATCAGCTGCTGTTAAGTCACTCATCAAAACCTTAATGAGCAACTTGGCTATCACAGCTTCAAACCACAAACACACCAAAAGAACAAGTTATGCTTGAGAAGAAATTCTAGAAAGGGCTTACAGTAGGTGCATATTTCTGGAAGGACAATAAGATAGACTTGACTTCCGCAAACTTATCATAACTGAACGCCCTTTCATGGACATACATAATCTGGAAGGATCCCACATAACAAATTAATATCAATATAACAATGAGCAAGTAATAGAGATTAAGCTACCTGTTCAAAAAGACCACGAGCAAGAAATAAGAGAGAACTAGGTGACTTTGTGCCCAGTAAAGAACTTCGCCAGAAATTGCATGAAGCAACTTTCAGTTTCAAAGCATGCACAGAATAATCCTTTATAGGACATGTAGCTTGCCTGCTAATAAAAAAAGAATGAGTAAAAAGAAAAGAGAATGCAACTACAAAACACGGAAACAATTGATATGACAAACACAACTTATTCAAATGCCTCTGTTAGAACTAGTTTCTGAAGAAAGGGGCATATGTTGCCAACCTAGTTTTAACAAGAGAGACATCATTTAACTTGTAATGAAGTAAGGGATAATTCAGAATCAAATTGATGTTATTATTTTTCCAATCTGATTATGTTAAGGAGAAAAGATCTGTAACTTGTAACATAAACCCAAACTGTAAATTTATACCATCAGACTAAGACAAAGTAACAATATATTCTCCTCAGACAATTACCAGCAAATCTACAGTACATATTTAAGTATAATCAGTACAAAAGAGTGTATTAAGGCAATATGCAAAGATTCACAGCATAAGTATTTCGCAACTATTTATCATCATATAAATGAGGTCTCTTACAGTATATGCATGACAAATGCTGCTCCAACAGGTTGAATGAGCATAGTAGGGTGTGGAAAATCATGAACATCATTGAGAGACCATTTCTGCAAGCCAATGAGCAGCCCACGGTGTAAGATTCCTCCTAAATCACTATTAAAATATCAATTGCTACTGTCGATACCTTCACAAAATCAGGACAGTAGTCCCACAAAGATAAATGCCAGCATGACCACATCTCAAGAATGTAATTGGTGATTTTTCCATTCGCTGAAAAGTAGCAGAGAACTTAAATTCAGTATATAGAAAAAAAATGCACGGGAATATGTCTAAGATAAAATTCCACTAACCCGCGTCAACTGATGTCCATGCATCAAGTGTCCACAAGATCTTTTGATGAGGAATAAAGTTTTGAGGAGGCCTTGTTGAAAAGGCCAAGGGGTACTTCAAAGCACACTCCAGCATGTTCAGGACATCACCCAATGCCTAACAGTAACAAGAGACAACTAAATGAATCACCAAAAAGAAGTAAAATTTAAGGAATAAGCATATTATAAACTTCGCCAGCTATCTATGAAACACGCATATCTAACTATTAAAATCTTATTCCAAAGAGAGAAGCAACATAATATCCAACTTTAATGTATGTAAGCTGCACAACACAGTATCCAAGGATGTTGTCAAAAAAGCCAATAACAATTTCAGAAACTATTATAGGCCAGCACAGCATGCATTTTATCCAAGACGAAACCTCACATAGGTTATTTACCCAGTTCAAAAGGGCCCTCAGCGTTTCAGACAAAATGATATCAGTGTAAAAAACAGAAAGCTCAAGGAATTTCCGGAACTAACTAAATGAAAACAAGAGAAGTGCTGCCTCTGAAGTTATTTATTGGCTACCTTACAGAAAAGAAAAAATAAAAATTATTTCCTAAATAAAGTTGATAGCCACCAAGGGAGGAAAAAAATGCGGCAGATAAAAGAAATTAAGCCATTGATCTTACCTGCCTCGATCCTCTGGGATCTACCAAAACAATAGAAGAAAGTTTTTGAAGTAACTCCATGTCTAGGAAAAGACTGGTGTGAACAACGATAGACACTGTCTCTTGCCAGCTAAAGAAGCCAGAACATGTGGACAATAATTCCAGGTTGAAATCACAACAAGAAGTTATATTCTCCTCCAAAACAGTATGATCATGAGATTGCAGCTTTGCCTTCAATTTGTGCTTTTCATGGCTAAATCTTTCCAACAGCATCTGAGATAATCAAATACCATCAACTTCAGTATCAGAAAAGATAAAGAAAACAGATCATTTATAGAAAAATGTCAGGGAATAAACCTGAGTCATCTCCTCCAGCTGCTGTACAACTTGGTCAGCATCTTCATCACAGTTACTAATAATATATGATGACATGCAAATTCCTACAAAGAAAACTATGTTAGAAGATTCATAGGGAGACTGATAATGAACTTAGAAAGTTATACTTGATTAAAACAAATAAATGAAGTTTCAGAATTTCACACTACTGAGAGCAGGCAAGGCTATAGCACATAAGCTAATATTCTAGTTTTTCATATGAATATGCCAATAGGTTTGGATAAAAGTTCAGAAAAGATCACCACTATCCCATATTCTTCTTTCCAAACAACGACCAAGTAAATATGAACTGCAAGTTAGCACCATGTACTAGATTTCAATTGACCAAACACTCCAATGCAAATCCACAGATACTGGCTTTTTGTTTTATTAAAAAGATGCATTACATTCGACTCAACCCAACCAGTATGTGAATCAGTGCTGTAGTATATATTAACTAGTCAAACAAGCAGGTAACTTTATGAATGAGTAGATTCTACCTTGCACAGCAAGAAACCGAAGCTCAGGATTCAAAGAAGCAGCAACCTCAGTAAAATGATCATTAACTGTCAGAACATTTTTAACAGAAATTAGTTCAAGAAAAGAACATAAATGAAGGAATGCACTAACTCAAAAGTAATGATGGAACCAGTGTGCACTGATGTCATACTCTGCTTAAATTGACTTGTCCTAGTAGGCCAAATTGTCTCACATAGCTCCAAAAGTTCTTGCTGTTTATAATACAATTTTTCAGAAGAAGGTAAAATTGGATGACCACCATAAATCCATATCAAGGGCAGGTCTGGACGTTGATTGAAGACTTCATCAAGATTTTGACTTGCCATCTGTACCAAAAACATAAGCTATTTAGGCTTGAGGGAGCAGAAGTTGATAAACCATGAGATCATTTTTTAGCTTACCAGCAACACACTTCTAGCAGCTCTTGGACAGAATTCACACAACTTTGAAATGTCATTTTCCAAAGAACGCCAAGAAATCAGCAAAAATTCGAAATGCAATGAGGTAAAAGCATCCCAGAAAAATAAATGATCTTCCAGAAGGTCATTATAGAGTTTGAGTAGCATATCAAAGGATGGAGATTCGACAAGTATATCCATAATCTCCATCTCCAGCTCTTGCAGAGAATCCAAGACTGGCTTGAAATGTCGAGTTTCATAAGTAAAACTGTATCTGGTTTGCACATTCCACTGCTGAATAGAAAGCCTCAGAAGGCTTATGCATTCTATAGCATTGTGGAGAAGCTTGCTATAAGTCTTTGCCATGTTGCCCGATGCAGTAAAATTAACCAAGTCAAGTGAAAGCAGTGGTATTGGTTGCATGTTCACATCGACACCAAGAAGCAGTAAAAGCTCACTGTGGCAGTGAAAAATGCATTTCCAGATGGGATGATTAATTTCCTGCTCTAGGAAGCAACAAAAAGAAGTCAAAAAATGATTGAGACACTGAAATTTTGAACCGAGCCAGCTTAAGCGGAGAAGATAAAGCTTATAATCACACACAGTTGCCTGCTCAATTGCCCAGTTGGCAGCAAAACATATCATCTTTTTCATTGACTTCAAATCAAATTCTGTGTCCTCAAAAAAATTAGAAATCTTCCATTCTGAAGCCTTTGGAAACATGAGCTCAGAAACCATCCCCGTGTCAATCAAGCTGGTTTCAGCATGGGCAGTAGAAAACAAACTTAGGCTCTTGTTGCCCCTGCTCCATGATTCTCCCAATTCACACAGAGCCACAAGGTACTCCAAGTACATACAATTCTGTTTGATAGAAGTTTCCCTAGAGTACCATGTGAAATCCCTCACCTTCAATGGAACTGGCCATCCCCTGGCCATGTACAAAGGAAATTCCATGTGAAACTCCAATTTTGATAATGTAGCTTTCGATAGGTACTTAACTTTTGCATGATTGATGATATCCTGCCCCTCAGCCTCACCAAATAAAGATAGATATGTATGCTCCCAACTGGTTTGGAGACTCCAAAAAGGTTGATGGCCATTAACAAGAAGCTGTTGGAATAATTGAACCCAACGTGTCAGTTCAAGGTACGTGACTCGCGTGTTGAGTTTTAGACCTTCATTTCTAGTATGCACATGGGCTTTGGCCATTGAATCAACTAATTTAGCAAAAGGGACACCAGATAACACCAGAAATTGTTTTGCATCCCTCAGTTCTTGCTTGGTCCAGCTAAAGTCACGTTCTTCATCAACTAACCAGTATGGCTGCATCATAAAAATTTCTACTCCCCTATTTCGCATTGCACGAGACACTTCACCATATGATGGATTAACTGTAAGGAATATCCGAAAATTAGAATGTGGATGTACAACCATTGGGGCCCCATCAACAATACCACGCTCATTTATTGTAATCGATCCACTAGATTCCACCAATGAGTTGATTCTATCAAGAACCTTAAAAAATCAAAGAAAGAAAAAATAAGATGATGAAAACATTGACATCAAATTCTAGAAGTAAATAACTTATTGGCTTACAAATTACCGTGGGACTACAGAGATTTGCATTCTTCAGAACCACCCATTCCCCATTCTCGATTGCTTTGATAAGTGATCCTGTAACCCATTCAAACTTCGCTGGAACTGACTGTTTTTGCTGATCAACTTGCAACTTCAAAATTGCTTTCATGGTTCTGCTCACTTCTCCACTTGACCAAGAAACAGGTAGGCCATGGGTTGCCACATCCAACTTTAGTCCTTCAATGATCTCAATTAACAAACTAAGAGAGTCACCAATTCTTCCCCCGTTTTTAAGGTCAAAAGTAGAGTTTTCCACAATGAAGGGATACACACTAGACAAGAAACTAAGCCATCTCGTTATTATCTCATTCTTTCCATTAGTTAATGCTGCCTTTGCAGATTGCAACCACAAACAGCAGTATTCGTTAATATACTGCTCAACTTGTGCAACTACAGCCCTGAAATTACGGTAGGTGTTATACTGCTCAAAGCTTCCTAGCAACTCGGATATGTCAGTTGCAGACGAAAGGTTTAATTCATTAAGTGAATTGCCTGTGAGTTGAGCCAACAATCTGATCAATGATGTCTTTCCAGAAGATGATGGGCCAACCAAGATGCACATCCACTGATGCTGTACACAATGCATAACAGCTTCTAAAGAGCATCGAATGTCAGGCGTAATATGCAGAGGGCTGTTCACAAATTTCGATGATTGGAAAGAATTTCTTTTAATTGCAGTCATCCCCACAGTAAAATATTCAGGATTTAGTTGCACCCGTGGGTGAGGATTTATGAACAGTTTCTCCCCAAAAACCTGTTCATAAAGCTGTGCAACTTCATTGCGGTCTGCTACAGTACGCATTCTTTGTAAATAGAGCACATTGACAAAGGAATCAACCTTTGACATAGCAGGAGCTTCTACAATGAATAAGGTCAAAAAATAGAAAAGCAGCAATTAACCACCATAAGAACACCATGACAAAAGAAGTTGAAGTAACTGACATAAAGAATAAATTTGTACCTTGAATGATCTGACATGAACGGATCACATCACGCAAATTAAATTCCCAAGGGGAGCCACTCTGAGCAAACTTGTGGTATAACATGGTATCTTCGTGTAATCTTTTGTTGAAAAATATAAGCTTAGATAGTAGAGGTCTAGGGATTGCAGGGTAAAGAGAGCGACAAATGAAAAGATAATCATTTTCAGATAATTCATCTACATACACCTGAAACCAACAATAACTGATAAGACAAATGTAAACTTGTACATCCACCATCAAGTTTTACATTTTAGATATCACAAATTGATCAAAAATCTTCCATACCAACCTTTGTGAAACGGTTGAGAAAGGACCGGGGAAGACCTTTCCGACCCCCACCTTGGGAAAATGGATTCTGACATGCAAAGACTCTAAAAGATGATGGGCATTTATATGTAAGGCCAAGCTCTGGAATAAACACCTCAGCACGGTGATCCAATATAGAATTCAAACCCTGATTAAAAAAATTATTATGAACAAGCATTAACATGAACATAGAACATGTGAAGGAGAACTAATTCACAGAAGACGCAGAAAAGATATAGAAGTCATTCAGCCAATACCTCCAACACAGATTGTGGAGCTAGATTGAGCTCATCTAGCAAAACCCAAGAACCCTCCTTTAAAGCCTGCCAAAATGTTGCAATATTAGTTTAATAACAATCCTAACTATTAGCATGACAAAAGCTTTAAAGTACAGAATGTTACCTGCAGCAAGATTCCATCAGACCAGATAAATTTCATTCCTTCCTCACTCTCCAATGGTAGGTCTGACCCCAGCAAATCCATCAAGTCAGTCTACATCAAAGAACATTTTGCTGAATGCAGGAAAACAAGAAACATATAGGTTATACTTGAAAGGAAAGGGAAGAAGAGACGGCAAACCTGCTCAGATAAGTTTATGCGCACAACTTTATGACCAGAATACTTGCCCAGGGCACTAACTAAACTTGTTTTACCTACCCCAGGGCTGCCTTCCAGTAAAACTGCAAGCATCAAGAATCAAACACTGTAAACATAATGAAAAACCAAACAGAAGAGTATGGATGAAGTCAATTTTCATTGCATCTGTTAATGTTACATTTTATTGGTGGGTGGTTATGATGATGCGAATTAGAGGACAAGGCATACCCGGCTTTGCAAGCTGCATTGCTCGCAGTACTCGTAGAGCATTTCGACGTGTAGTCGGTGCCAAAAATTCAAATCCCCTAGCCTCACACTCTTTCAAACCTAGATATGTTAAACCAATAAGAAGAAGACAACGTTGAATAAAATATTTATACAGCATTAAAACTATTTTCCCAGACAGTTCCCTAGTTGGGAAATGAGTACATGATACTATAGTTAAATATCATGCCTGCAAGTGAAAACTCCAAAATCATGAACACATCGCGGAAACACTGTTAATAAGAAGAGAGGTGATTACCTTTTTCAATATAAAATGGATGGATGCCAAAGAGTTTGTCATGCAGCATATCAGTATTCAATGAGTTATCTGTAGATGATCCATGATCTTCCCAGCCATAATCCTCCATACGAAATTGGGTATGATCCAGCTGCAAGAAGAATAGAAAAATCCTTAACAGTTTCCATTTTGCAGAAAAAGATCACAGATTGGTTTACCAATATAGCATTGATCTAAATACCAAAAACAAGAAGTAGAATTCAGAAAGATAAGTAAAATTCAGAAAGATTTCATATTTACTTATATTTCCTGTTCAGATATTTTTCTCGGCATACCAAATGAAGAAGCCATATACTATAAGACACAACATTCTAAGCTAGAATTAGCAGCTTATTGTACTCTAGATGGAAGCTTCCCTCAATACCTAGTAAAACTTCAATTTCAAGGCCAAGAAATAGAGAGAAAATATAGAAACCATCCCATGGTAACTGCATCAAGGATAGGAGAGAGGCAAGCTATGATGCAAAACAAACCCAAATATGGAGATAAGAACTTCAGCTCTATATAGTTACACCAGAGTCAAGCACAACTAAAACAGAGAAGCCCAATACCATACCTTAAGTTTCTTTAAAAGAAAAGAGAAACTTTCCTTCCTCAGCAGCAAAGCATCCCTTGTAGAAATTCCGGTACCTGAAAGTCACATACAACAAATGAGTAATTACAGCCACATATGAAACAAGTTAACGCTGGATGCAATAGGGGCACTTGGAGGAGCAAAATTTGAGATCGAACCAAATTAAAAAAAGGTAAAACAGAAACTAGTATCAACCAACAGGTGAAACTTACACACTAGTGTAAGAAGCAAGTAGTTAGATGTACCGCAAAAGGTAGGGCACAGGTGGATCATACTTCATGTGAGATGGATAGTTTCAAACCACTTCTACAATAGGTGGTTTTTACATATAGCTAAACCTTATGCCCCACTAATCCAGTATTTCATGAAAGCACAAAACATATATAAATGAGCTACGATTTTGTTACAGGTATAATTAAATAAAGAACATGCCAAGTATGAGCTAGGTCTAGTGATCACAAATTCACTCAGGCTTTCAGCGGGAATCAGTTTCCTTTTTCATTTGACAAAGGAGCACCATATAACTTATGCCTCCAATCGAGAGGAAGACTTCAGAGAAGAAGTTATTGTATCAACTGAATCCCTAGTTATAGGTAAGCACCTATTACCAGTCATTCTGTTAAGCTCCGCTTTTCCACCCTTATCTATCATGTCTTTTAATCCAAAACAATCAAGAAAACAAGAACCAATTGCAGTACCTCAGGGTGATACTAAAATTTAGTACCTTCCATAATTTGAGATATAGTCCTTAACAAGCATATTCAAACAATTACATCTGTAAATATAGCAGGGATTACCTAGACTCAACCCATCAAGCATAACAAGGAAAAGGCCATGAAGGAAAGCATCATCAGTTCCCAAACTTCCTTTGGTCACATTAATAAATTCAATCCATGATAGCAGATCCCTCACAGTAAGCATTTTCCCTGTCTGTAGTTGGTTGAACCACTGTAGTGAAAAATGGACATATTGACAGAAAAGTAACTAAGTTGTTCCTTTGAAATTAAAAAGGGAAAGAAAAAGCTCAGCTACAAGACTATCTGAACTACATAATTTAAAATCAGGCTCTCAGCCTGTATATCATATGCAGTAGCAATTTTGAGATCTGACCAAGGTTACACATTTGAACCAGAATAAAATATTGTCAAGCAATATTGTCTGAACTGAAGATTAGAAAGTTTATAATCTTTTCAGATCAAGGATTTAAAGATAATGTACCTCCCAAAATTTTAGCAGTGAATCCACAATGCATGACAGTTCTGGACTTTGGAACCTGAAGATCAGAAATGAAATGAAATAGAAAAATTCAGGCACAAAATATTCAGTTTACTTCTCTATGCACTCCTCAGTGGTTTTCAAATAGACAAACCTCTTTTTAGCAATATCTCTAAGTTCGTCAATGTCGCTAACAGGAGGGACCCAAATCTCGGTAAAACGGTTACGGAGAGCTGGAGATAACTCCTTTTTGCCATAATCACCACCAGGATTCATCGTTGAAAGCACAAAAAAGTTTTCATGAGCAGTAAGTTCTTCCATTACAGAACCTCCTTTCTCTGCCAAGGCCTGAAAATAACACAAACATTAAAGTTCAAAAACGAAGAAAAAGCTGAATGCTGAAGTCTCCGATTCCACTAAATAATATAGTAAATTGAACGGCTGCCACTTTAATATATTATTTACAGTGAATAAACATCAAGCATATCAAAACATATGCCTTGCAGTACCAGTCGTGTAAACACCTATGAATAAATTAAGCCCAGGAGGATTCATGCCAGATTAACTGTCAAAATCTACAACATGATTTGAAGTCATAAAAAGTAATGATGAACTCTGCAATAATTATTTGAAGTAATTGGAAAAGATTTTTCCACTGTTGGATAGCAATTAACTGATAAATCACTGTCACTGAAGCAACTAGGAACCAATTGATAGGAGGATTCTGACCAGTTTTCTTTCAGGCTCCAAGACACTATTTAGTCTCTCCAGCACACTGTCATCAGCTAATGAAATTTCGTCCACAAGAAACAGATCACCTTCTTTCATTGCTTGCACAAGAGGGCCATCTTGCCAGATAAAAATTGCCTGCCATTTCTGATGCAACTCACTCAACTCTAATTTCATCTGTTCAACCCAATGAAGATCCCTGGCAGTAAAATCAGGACATGAAATCCAGCCTTGTCTATATGAAGTTATCACAGATGCAAGTTGATCAAGAGTAGCAGGAGCTTGACGAATGTCGGGAGAAATTTTCTGCATCCAAAGAATGCATGTGATGCCATCTTATACATTACCCAGATATAGATGCTAAGATAAGATATAGCATGAGTAACACTTGCCCACCATGCCCTCAGAGAAGATGCTTGAGGCCTTTGACAGCATTAATTTCTCAGTTATATCCTCAAATTCAGACATTAATCTTGATCTCTCTCTGATAGGATAGAACCCCTGTCAAGCAGGTCAAGATCATTTTGAATGACAAAAAACACTTCCAATGGGATTAAAACAACCAATGCTCAAAGAACAAAAGCAACAAAGAGTATCAACAATATGGAACACAAACCCCAAGGAAGTCTGATGTTTCTGTGTACTGGTGACAATTCAATATATGCAACCTCGCTCCCAATGATCTACTCAATAGTTGACAGACAGTAGTCTTCCCACCACCAGTTTCACCAACTAGTAGAACAGGCTCACGTAACTCATAACAGCACTTCACAAGAAAGTACAATCTTCTCATACTTCTAGTCAACATCACACTGCAAGAACCACATACTTCTGTCAATAAAATTCAAAGAAAAATATAAATTCATGACTGGTGAAAAGTCTAGAGGTTTCATACTCTCCAAAACTGTCAATGTCCTTTCCAACTGATTTTGGGTCCAGCTCTACTGCTCCCTGATCAAGATAGGGAAGATTGAACGAACATAAATATGATATCAATGACAAAACGACCATATTGCACCTTTAAACAAGGTGCAATGACAAAAAGACCATATTGCACTTTTAAACAAGGTGCAACAATAGAATGGCATTGCTGAGAAGTAGGACAAGCACAAGACAGCCCTTTGGAGAGGTAGACAAACAACATGCAATAAGTAACCTACAATCTCTCACAACACCCACAATAAAGAGAACATATCATAACGCTAGTCAAATGAAATAAGGAAGAACAACATGCAATAAGTAACCTACAATCTCTCGCAACACCCACAATAAAGAGATCATATCACAATGCTAGTCAAATGAAATAAAGAACACTTTATGAATAGGATCAATAGATATCAACATGATCGGTAGACAATAATGCTAGTGCCTGCAAAGCACAAAAAGCTAATGCCATCAACATGCAAATCCTATTATAGACACTTTCAAATGCAAGACCAAAAGAAGATCCGAATTTCTAAATTATCTACAAACAATGACATAAATACTTGATATATTTCCAACAACTACGTATCTCACACCACTACTCGGTTGCCTATGTTATCAATATAAACTATTTGGTCCCCAGTGTTAATCCATTTTGTCATTTTGATATATTCTTCCTAGTCAAGATATTCAAAAAATAAAGAGATAATTAAACAACTACTTGGTATTTCTCAAAAAAAAAAAAGCCACTATTTGGTTGTCTATGTTATTACTATAAACTATTTGCTTGATCCCCAATGTTAATCCGTTTTGTCATTTTGATATATTCAAGTAATTCAAGAGATCAAGTGACATTCGAATTCTTTTATGGAGTTCAATCAATTTTTTTTCCTTTTGGGAATGCGCATCAATGATACACTAATTCACTAACCAGATGAAATGCAGATGAGAAAGGCAGATGTTTGGTATGCATCTACTTCTGTTTCAATTACTACCATCTAGATTGAATACCAAATGATAAAACTGATATTCACACTTGAATCAACCCATCGAAAGGTTCAAACAAATGTTTAATGCAAATGTAACATGCAATAAACCTATATTTAAAAGGAAAAATATAGCAAGATACTTTGTAAACAGCAAATGCAAACTCAAATAACAAGGTTAAAGTACCTTGTACAAGTCATCATTGGCAATCTTCACACGGAGAACCTTTTCCAAAACTTCTTGTACAACACTTCTCTCTCTTTCATCTCGCAGCCTGTCTGCTAGAAGATAGTAGCCATGTTCAGCCATAACTTCTTTCGAATATCCAAAGGTTCTCAAACGATTAGCCCAACGAAACAAATCTCTAGGAGTTATAAATCCATGTTTTCCAGCAAATACTTTGCTACTCTGCCTCAGCAATTGCAACTCCTTCATGACTTCAACCATCAACTTAGCACGGCTTCCAGGAATTTTACCTCTTTTTTCTATTATTGTGATCAACTCATTTTGTGGGATTTCATCCACATGAATCTCCACAAATCGGTTCCGAAATGCTCGAGAAAGTATTTTACGGCCACCATAAATATTTGGTGGATTTTGAGTGGCAAAAAGCATAAAATTTGGATGTGCTCTAATGGTTTCACGAAGTTCAGGTACGTAGAGTTCTCTATTGTCATCTAACAATCGGTTCATTGCCTCCAACACATCAGATGGAGCAAGATTTAGCTCATCTAAAACTATCCAATAACCATTCCGAACAGCCCGAACCAATACACCCTCGTGAAATATGAGCTTTCCATGAACATCAGAAATATAAGAACCCAAATACTCCTGTAAATCAGTATGCTCATGGTTATTTATGCGTACAAATTCATGACCAGTTCTTGCAGCAAGATACTGAACAAGGCTAGTTTTCCCACTGGAAGTTGGACCCTGCAAGAGAACAGGGTATCTCTTGATAAAAACAGCACGTGCCAAGTTCTCAAGTTGTTTTGTAACACTCTTTGTCAGTACATAATTCTCCAAGAAATCACCAGACATGGAGCTTGCTTTAACCGTCAAATAATAATCAATAGGTACAGTTGGAGGCTTTTTCCCCCTTAACAATGTATGTATGATCATCTTTTTCATTATCTTGGCACTTGACCTATCCAACAAATTAAGGAAAAACATGGAGAACCCATCATAAATTGCTTTCTGCAATCCAAATTTCGCTTTTCCCTTATTGATATATTCAAGTGCACGGTATAAAGACCTTAAACTGTATTGTGGCTTCTGATTAGCTCCATCTTGTAACCTTTCTTCAGAAATCCTTTTGGCTGATTCATAGAAGTCAATCATGTTCTCCTCCAATCTTCTATCAGACTGGCATTCCTCCATAAAATTCCTAATAAATAATCTCAAGTCTTCTCTATCCAAGAAATCATGAACAAAGTACTCTGTAAATCTACTTCGTAAAGAATGAGGCAAGTCCCGCTTCCCAGCATCAGTTGCAGGGTTCATACAGGCAAATATCCTGAAATTAGGATGTCGAGGTATATGACTGGCATCCCCTCTTTCAGGCAAACAAAGTGATCCAAACTCTCCTTCAAGAACACCAATAAGTCTCTGCAAGGTCTCAGGAGGAGCCAAGTTGACCTCATCAAGCAAAATCCATTCACCTTTTCTGAGAGCAGTAACAAAAGCCCCTTCTACAAATGAAAATATCATTCCAGATGATACTCCTATTTGTCCACAGGCCGTTACAAGTTTCACAGAAAATTTTTCCCAAGCTTGAACCTTTTCTTCTTCATCCAAAGGTTTCTTTCGCTTCTTCCCAGAGCCAGTTCGTTCAATTTTAACTTTCTTTTCAAAATTATCAACATATTTCTTGAACCCACTCAACAAAGTTTTCCAGTTTTTAGAGCTCAGTTGCTTTTGTAAGAAAGCAAAGAGTTTATCATTTTCCTGCAAATCACAATATGCCAGAAAATATTTATGCCAACAACAAAAAATCAAACGAACAATCATGTTTTGAAAAAAAAAAACCTTCACAGAGAATGTCTTTGAGAACAAATCCACAAACTCCTTGTACAAAGGAATACATATTGACTGTGGATCCATGGGCTTAAATCCTCCTAATAAATCAGCGACATCACTTTGCTGACTCAAATTCTGCAACAGATAAAGTGGAATTAATTGCAATATAAGTCTCAATATGCACCAAAACAGGAACAATTTCAAGAAACAGAGACAAAGATACTTCTGATTACCTACCAAGACACTAAGCCTCTGACCAAGCATCATGGCTAGATTCTGTACAAGGGTAGTCTTCCCAGTTCCAGTTTCACCAACTAAAAGAACAGGCTCATTATACTTAATAGAGCAGGCTATTTTCTCAAGAACATTCAAGGAACTACACATCTTAACAAGATTCTCATGGCCACGCAACTGTAAGAACCAAAAGAATTATTAGTCGATAAATGAAGAAATTAGTTAAACTGAAATGAAATAATCTCAAATGCTTTCACCAACCGCAGTTTCAGAACGTTGCAAAGTAACTCGTCCAATTCTAAGTTCTATAAACGAACCCTGCAATTTATTTTAACATATTAGTTTTATGCAACAGCATATAGGCAGTCAGGATAGGATTACAACTAACACAACAGAGACCTGAATTTCGGGCTTATAAGGATGAATTACTCCAGTATCTGGAATTGGAACAGCCCACAATTTTGCAATGTCTTTCATTACAGTCAGACGATTGTCAACAGACACCAGAAAGGATGTAAATATATCCACAGCCTAAAAGCAGTGGCAAAAAATTCATTAAGGAAAATAAAAAGCATAATAGGAAACCATTCAATCCCATTACAGAATACATAATAATGCCTGAAAGGAGCATATGATGATATCAGACCTCTTGGTATATACAATGACACTGATAAGCAGTCAGCAATTTGCCAACATCTTCAAAACCAAATGCCGCAATTCGTTTGCACAACTTAAGCAGATCCCTACACAAAGATCCAAAAGTTGCGATAACAGATTTTACATTGAATTAACTTGCAAGGCATGCACAATGAAAAACCCGATACCTTGATGAGAATCTATTGGGAGAAATGACAAGAGCAGAGTTCACTCTTTCTAATGTTTCTGCAAGAATAATATAACTTTATGATGAAGAACAGGGTGAACTGGGAAACAAAATACTATGACATCCCTTTATCTCTCACCTACTAATTTTCCTGCAAGAGGCTCCAAATCTGGAAACCAGGCTTTTACTATATTTAGTAGATCATCAGTGTTCGGAAGGCCAATCACCACTTTCCTCCAAAGATTGCTGAGTAAGTTTCCACCTTCAATGCGAAGATATTACAGATTATGACATTAATGACCCACCACACGAACTAGGAACCTCAAAAGAAATCTACAAAAAACAACTGAGATGCAATATAAAAACCTTCAGCATTGCGAGATATATCACTCTTGGAAGTGGTAATGGTAGAGAACAATCGGAAACTTTCTGCTACCCTTATTTCCTGAAATATTCAAACATTTCAGGTATAAACATCATAACAAATAAGAGTACCTGATACAGTAGAGAAGGGAACCAAGCCAATGCAAGTGCTTGCACATATGAAGAAGGAAGCTATAAACCAATTAAGATTTGATAAACAATAGCTGCACCTTGGGAGGAAAGCAGGAGAGCTCCAATCAGCTTAGACAAAGGAATGTCTGAACATATTTGAAAGGCCTAGGAACTCTACTAGTTTTACTTCTTTGTTTATTTCTTTAAATAATATATGTACAATTTACCAAAACAAGGAGTCCATAATATCAATGTCAATAGATCTCATGGCAACACATGATACCATAATCAAAATTAAGCATAAAGGTATCACCATCTGATTCATGTGATGAGTTTTAGCATGCGTCTTTTCAGCTTTCAATGTTGAGCAGTCATTCCATTAATAAATAAGAAAATTTCAATATAAATACCACCAGAAAAAGGTTAATACCTCCCCATGACTAGTTATAAAGGAGCTTGCACCTTCAAGTAAAGGTAGTAATATAGACTGAACATCTGGCGCCGCTTTGTCAATGTCCTCAAAGACAACCCAAAATCCATTCAGTGCAGCCTATGGAAAATGCAAAGTATTGCACAACACCTTAATTAGGTATCCATGAATGAAATAGTAAAACTACAATCATTTCTCTTTAAGGATAAAAACCTGGATAAGTGACCCTGGTTGCCATCTGAATTCACCAGGTTGCTCGGTACAAACATAACTCCCAAGTAATGTTTTGCCATCAAGTTGATCATCCATATGAATAGAGAGAACTTTTTTAAAGAAAAGGAGGATGAGGAGAAAGGAAGAAAGAATAGTCAGGAAAATTACTATCAACCATATAAAGGGGCCAACATCACATAACAGGATATGAAGTGAAGTGCTTTGCAAGCTATCGATCAGGCTATAATCATATAAAGTATTTTCTACCTACAAAAACATGAAGGGAATTCTTTATACATAGAAATCAACCAAATTGCTCATGAAGACTAATAATAATATGAGCTTCACATCAAAAGGGCACTTCAGTAACAAGAGTATAAAGTGAAGACCAATTATCTAGTCAAGTTAAACAGCTCTGGTGCCATTTAATGATCATCTTTGCCAATAAAGATTTGTTATGCCATATCCATATCCTATGTCTGTATTTTCAAGAGTAACTCCTTCAAACATTATTCAAAGTCAACCAGAACAGATGGGCCTCAGTTTAGGAATTCCATTTGTCTGAATGAAGATGAATGTATAAGACAGAAGTTTCAAGAAATAATTAGAAAAAAAAGATGAGCTTCAGAGCTACTCCATTAGAATTAAAACATGGTATGTTGAGTTTCTACTCTGATAATAAATACCTTCAGTCCCTGCATCCCTGGCCAACTTGTTAATAATAGCAGTTTTCCCAGCACCAGCAGGGCCATACAGTAGAACAGGCCATTTTTGACGCACAGCTAAAACAGCCATCTCAAAGCTCTTCATTACCGAAGATGTCATCACAAATACATTATCAATTGATGTACCATCACTGAATTACACAAAAAATAAAAAGCAATATCAGAAGTGAAAAACTCCCATGTTAACAAACATGATCAAGAAAAGTAATCAGTTTTTGGGCCACATCACCCAAAACTGGAAAAAACATGGAGACATATTTTAAATGTAGAAAGTTCCAAAAACTAAGTCAAATGCAATTAACATAATTATATGCTTCTAGAAAAACCTCATATAATTATCCCCCTTAGTGAGGAAAATTGAAAATGTTAACAATGGCTGTAAGAAAATGACAAAGAAATTATTAATCCTCCATAGATACCCAAGAGAACAAATTCATATTCCTTACCAAGTGAGCATCCTCCGACTCTTGCTCATCGGTTCAGTCTCACAAATATGTGATGCAGTAAATGAGTTAACACCAAAAGACTCCAAGCAATTCTGTTGATTGAAGTTGGTGGCTCTAGATCCAACTTTATCAGAGGATTCAGTATATAAGCCAACCTTCTCTATAGCTACATCCTGACAAAATTCCTCCCAGCTGAAATTGGAAAATAACTTGAGAGTATTATAAAGATGGAACTACCAATAAAATTCACAAAAGTATTCTATAAAATTTTAAAAACTAACCGCATTAAACAAGAAGCAGCTTCTTCAGCATCAAAATGGAAATTAGCAATTGCTCTGTCACCTATTTTTAACACAACAGATAATACTTGTATTCCACACCATCTTATATCTGCAATCTCCTTTGTATGTTCAGCAGCAGGAACTAAGTCAAGATTTACAGAATTCTTTACAAGTTCCAGAAAACAAGACCAATCCCAACGTTGAGAGAAGTATTCAGGTTCCAAGAGAAGAAGACGGTAAGATATGCGGGCAGCAAGTAAGTTAGCTACAACCTGAAAAAGGTGAGAAAATTGTTCATTCCACTTGAAAGTATAAATAAGAAGATTGCAATTTCCTAACACATGGCTACTTGTACATAAAAAGAAAAAGATTGAACACAATTGCAAAGCATAAGGTTGTTTGGCAACATCACTGCATAAGAAACACTTGTCTATCTTTCACCTAAAGCCTGGTGCTCTAAATGAAAGCTAAAGATAGAGGACTAATAATATACACCAATAATACTTTCTCCCAACACTAGGAAATGACTCATTAAGTACAGGATCAAACTCAAAACATGAAAGGAAAAGTGTGAATCCCTTAGCTTAGACACCAACACAGTAGCACAGGTTATACACAGAAGCAAGTAAAAGCAAACATGCAGAAAAAAGAGATAGAGTAGAAAATTATGTTGCAGATAATTAAAACCATAACTTTCGGCTTCTAATTGCAAATTAATAACTACCTTGGATGGATCATGAACTGTTGCATCCCTCAAAAAACGCTGGAAAGGTGGCGGAGCAAATTTGAAGTAAGCTGATACAAGCCTGCAATAAGTGACCAAGTGGTTGCATATGGAATTCCCAGCAGCAAGAAGAATTTATACACCTTAAATACGTTTTTATTCATTTAACTTGATTTCAGTAAAAGCAGACACCACCCATCGAATAAATCCAGCAGTTTAATACAGTATATAAGTACTTTAAAGCAGAAGAGAAATATCGCACTACATGATCATGACAATTAATTAAAACAACGGACAAGAAACTGCTGAAAAATAAATGGTAACATTACCTATAAACAGTCCAATGAAGAATAGGAAAAGGTCAATGTAACCGGTTAGTTGCAATAACAAAAGGCAGGAAAATTAAAACTATACAAATCAGAAGCAAGGCCATGAACCCAATTAAACATATAGACATCTCAAGTATTATATGAACATACCAAAGCATGAATACAAACTTCAATTTTGTTTCACTATAAGAGCCTGTGACCTTTAGAGTGAGTGCATAAAAATATAAGCAAAAAAAAAATTTCTAAAAATGTTCATCCAAACAATTGGAATACGTTTCCACTCCTCGTGAATGATGACATATGGCCACAAAAAACTGATATCCAAATACATTCACAAAGTATAAACCCTTTGATTGTGCAGATATTGTTTTGTCTCGCACAAACAAGCAGCTGGGTGATAACTGGAGAAGAGAATGAGCTATAGCTCTACAAAATCTTTTACAGAAAGGTAGACAAGTTTATGCCAGCACTCAGATAAAAGATATTCATGACCACGTAGCTTGCATCAGAACAAATACACAAATACAAGAAACTTTTACTGATAGCACAATCATTACCAAACTGAAATTAAAAAAAGAAAAAAAAAAGAAAGAGTTCAAGTTATTTTAGTTTACCCCCATAAACCGCGATCCAATTCAAGGGCACGACAGAAAGCCAAGCAAGCTAGCTCATGAAGCACCATACCCTTCCCACTCCTATCACAGGACTCAACAACATAAATAATTTCTTCATCGGCCATTTCACCCAAGTCAGAACTCAGGTTGCACTGCCCAAGCATTGCCACAACTCTTTCTACAATCTTGCGAACTATTGGCCGAAAGCATCGCCACAAAGGAATGGTGTACTTTGGGTTTGGAAACAACTCTGCCAACAATTTCACTACTGCTTCTTCCACCATCATCTCGTCCTGCATGCACAACTCGCATAAATTCCACTACCAAAGCTACTTTTTTTTCTTTTATACTTTATAAAATTCAAACCAGAACTGACCAATACCTTTCCTAAAATTTCATTAAGCTTCGAATTTACAAGCTCTGGGCACCGGACAATCAACTTCTTGATTGCACAGTCGAGACTGAAACAATATTCCAGTGCCATCTGCAAAGAACAAAAAAATCCAACTACGACTCTGTATCTATAACTAAACGTATAATCAAAAACGTATTAGTTCGAAGTATAACTTAAAAACTGTAACTATAATTTCAAGAAAATAATTATATCGAAGGATATAATATCCGAAACCAATAGCGTCACTGCCCCTGCAACAACAAGAATCAGAAGAAACAAACCATCAAAAGAACAAAAAACAAAACTGGGATCAGAAAAGGAGCGTACGCACCGCAAGAAACAATATGGAAACCCTAGTTGGGTAGGTGACTTGAGATGTGAGTATTCTTGAAAAGTAGAGCTTTCGTTGGCAGGCAGTAGTTGGTTTTCCTCTTCCTCCAACTATGGGTTTAAGGGCTTAAGGTTTGAGGGTTTAAGATGTTTATAGTAGAGTTCTTTTATTTTTCCGAGTGTAAAACGGCTTCGTTTAATTTTAGCAGTGAGCACAGTGCACAGATTCACAAAAAATCAATAATTTAATCGAGTATATACAAATATGTATGTCAATTTAAGGTTAATTACAAATTCTATTTTCTGAAATTTAACAATTTTATAGTGAAAGCATAAATTAATAATTCGTAGAAAAGTAATTAAATATAAAAGAAGAAGATTGTCAAAATGAGAAATATTTGTTCATCTTACAAAATAAATTGAAGATTTAGAAAGTTTTATTATTTCTTGTACTTCATCAACTAAAATGTATTAGTGAACTTTAAGTAGTATTAATTTGATAGCATATATATAACAATGTGGTAGAGGCAAGCCTTTGATTATAGGATTTGAAAAGAGCTACACTTAAAAAGACTCCCAAAGAAGCAATTGTAGGGAGACAACCTAACATGTAAGGGGGTGTTTGTTTTCATTGTTGTTTTTGATTTTTTGTTTATGAAAATCATAAAAAGTGGTTTTTGTTTCATGTTTTTGTTTTTTTTTCATAATTTGATTTAATATCATTTAAATATATATTATTTAAGTATTTAATTATTACTAAAAATTATGAA
>JAOSBM010000001.1:11757253-11767493 GCA_027568955.1 Erythroxylum tenue
ACCCAATGCATGAAATTGGTTCTAGAATCACTATACCCATCTTATTTCTAAGCTTTCTAACTCAAAACCCAAACAAAAGCTAAACTTTAAACTCATAGCTTACCTTGAATCCTTACTCAATCAAGAAGTTTCTTGTATCAAGATGTAGCTTAAGCCTTCCTCTATCTTTTTCCTCCTTGAAGTTTCTCCAAAAGATCCCTTGATCACTTAGAAAATCAAATCCCTTCCTTCTTATTTTCTCTTTAAGCCACTTAAGCCCATTCAAGCCCAACTAACACATTTAATTTCATCTACTCATGCTACCTAACTTAATTAATGTTACCATACTAATTAATGTCAACTTAATTCAATTTATTAAGACTTCAATTTCCTCTAATCATGCTTAATAATAATAAATAATAATTAAAAAATTCCGGGGCTAACAATAATATTGGAAGATAACATAACATATCAAATCAATCCTAGGTAATCATCTAGGTTGACTCACAGTACGCTCCAAATAGCTATTTCCTGGATGGTCCGGCAATATCCGATGGCCGTCCAATATGCTCCTCTAAAACATACGAAACACATTCACAAATATCACATTTTTGCATAAATACACAAGTGGTTCTTTTATGCACATTGATATAGAGAATGAATGCACAATGCATGTTCAATGACAAATTCTGGGGTACAATATTGCGATCCTTATTAAAAGTCATTCATATATCAAAGCCCTCATTAATACCATGTATGATTACAATTTGATTGAGCAAAACAATGCAAAACAATCTCATAACTTCATTGACCCTTTCAGAAATTTCCTTTAATACACATACGGGTCAACTTTCCATGCTAAATCTGATAAGGTAAATGATCAAATTAGACAAAACTTCCTTCTGTAAAGTTGTTCTCATATTTCTTATCTTTCTAATGACACCAAAAGCATCTAATTTGGATCAGTACACCAAGAGATATACTCAAAATACCTTAGACTATTTTTAAGTTCCAGCAGAATTCTTACCTCAATTTCCAACCAAAAATTGAAAACCTTATAGGCAGAATTAAAACTCCATTTCTTCATGAAAGTTTTAGCCCTATGTCGCTAGTTATAAAAAGAATAAAAAATCACCTAATTAGGATACGTATAGAGAAAGTTATGGTCAAAATACGAAAGCATGTTTGAGCTGTCAAAGGTGGATGCTCGTCGCGACGTGGAGAATTTTGAGGTTGCGACCTCCAGCCTAAAAATCAGTTTTTCTCGGGTTTTCTTGCAACGTTCGTCGCGACAAGTTCAAGGGGGATTTCATACGTCACAACGTACAATAAGGAACAAGTCGCGACGAGTCCAAAGGTCAGCTACACGTCGCGACGTACAAAAAGGTATGCGTCGCGAAGAGCTCAAAGGTGTGACACATGTCGCGACGTACAAAAATAAATTCGTCCCGACGTCTGGTTTCTGAAACTCTTCTTCCCCAATTTATTTTCCAGGTTTTCTCTACATTTCCTAAGTTCATTCTCCTATCCATTTACAGATATACTCAAAACCATTTTTCTAACTCATTCATAGCTCAAACACTCACATGCAACTCAAAAATCTAGAATCCATAGTTAAAACTCAACTACACCTCTCCGGATGAACACGGACAGAAAACTTACATTTACCCATTTCGACTTTCCTCAAAAACTTAACAGAATATTTACAAAATTCCAATCTAAAGTTCCAGAAACAACATATTAACAAGTTCATACTTTCGTTCAACCATCTACTCTATTTAACACCGAAACCATTCAATTTTCTCAATGCATGCATGAACTTAACTTCAACCATCAAAACATCACTTACACAACATCATAACCCAATCTAAACATAACTTACTTGATTTGGCTACAATATCCCGCAAGAGAACAGATTGAATCATTAACGTCTCACAAATCTCTTTCGGATGTCTAAGAGTTTTCCACCGAGAACACATGCAACACCTTTCTCCTAATTCAAACTCATGCTAGGTACGATGCATGTTATACACGTGTCCTACTCTATAAAGCCATATGTCACAATTTAAAAGCCACTTGTCCTCTGCTTATAACAGCCACTTGTCCCAAATATATGATGCCACATGTCACTATATAATTGGCCCAAAAATAAGATTTTTCACAAAATTCCCTAAAATTCCCAAAATATTCGAAATAATACCAGGATTGTTAAAACACAATTTAACCTTATTTAAAAACTCAATTGTACCCGAAAATGTCAAAGAATGCATGTACGATCACATAAATGTGCAAAAATGTGCATGTCACAAATAATTATGCACGACGTGCAATTTCCTAGTTTCTCATCCAATTAGCAAAATTCACCATTCTAGCCCTAACATAGGTAACGGGATGTTACATAATAACTATGATCATATATAAATGGTTTGAAGCTATTATGAATGTGGGGCCTCTTATCTTCATAACTAGACCTTGAACATTATACATGATTTCTGAGCTGATAATTCGCTAAGCAAAAAACATGCTGAAATATAGAGAATAGAACAAGAAATCAAGCTTTATATTTTAATTTTTAATAAAATATTTAATAATTAGTTAGATAAATAGTGGACATGTGGCAGTCAAGCGATAAGTAAAAAAATTTGATAAGACGAGCCACTTTAACAATGTTAACAAAAAACTTAACATCATGTTTTTTTCACAATAAATAGAAAGTTATAGTATTTTACCATCATTTTTTAAAGTTTGGGCTAGTATTGCAAAATTAAAATAAGTTTGAGATTTTTATAATTACCTTTATTATAATTTTATTAAATTATTAATTTAACTCAAATTTAAATGTCTGGGTTGGGTTTAAGAGCTCAACAGAGTTACCATATTATATTAGTGACATTTAATCAGTGAGATAACATATTTTGAAGTGTCAAACCTTTTGAGATTTTTTCAATTTAGTGATAAATCTTTAAAATTTTTAGTTAAGTGACTAATCTTTTAAAACCCTAACAACTTAACTCAAAATGTTAGTTTTGTTAGTTTTTGGCTGATACGGCTAACAGAACCACTTTTGTAGGCATCCATTGATAGATATATAGGCATCCACATAGAATAGTACTTAACTCATAGCTCAACCCATAACCCATACTTACAACACACCACTTTATTTTAAAATAACTCTCACCATCTTCATCTCCTAGTTACCTATTTATCCACTATGTCATCTTCAAAAGAACCATCCTTTCCTCTTTGTTGTTTGTAATTACAAACACAATTACAACACTGCATTTAAGTTCCTTTGAAGACTTTCGTTGTTTCCTTTTTCCCACATGCCTTCAACACTTTTCTTTCTTCATTTCCAAACATCTATCTCATCTAAAACTTCACTTGCTAGCTATATTTTTCCTTATATATTGGCTATTTGTTTTTGCATTCAATGTTTTATCGTGTTTTGAAAGTTTTTATTGCTTTTGTGTTTCTATTATGCTTTTTTCATCAAGTTCGAATTGTAAGCACACTTGACCAAATTTCTAGCTTGCTACATCTCTTATTAACATTTCATCAAACAACTTGCATGTGTCAGTGAAAAATATAATTTTTGTGCTATAAAGTTAAGATAGGCTACTGGAGTTCTGACGTCCCAATTTAAGAATAATTTTTTAACCTTTTATTTTGTGTTGTGTAAGATCGATGCCTATCTAATCATTTATGAAGACGACAATCATTTCCTAATCATGAATGGTTAAAAAAAACTTAATGCTTATGTCATGCATTGCTCATTCATAATCTGAAGACTATTTGTTTCTACATATTCCTTTTAACTTTTTTGGAATTGTATGAGAGGACACACAAAGTAAATTGATAACATTTCTAAAAATAATGACTTAAATAGAAGACCAAATAGGTTCATAAGTAAATTGTATTGAATGATTATATAAACATAAGCTTAGAATATGAAGATAATTGTAAGTGTTTTTAGTCTACCATAAAAGTTGGCCATAGGGCTTGCCATGTGTACTTTGAGAACGATTCATGATGATATTGAATGTGCACTATAACTTCTAGTCTTAATAGGCTCTTTAAGAATGTGTGATGTATATAGGTAGAATTATTCTTTCCTCGCTAATACAACCTGGTCTTAAGTAGGTACAATTACAGTGATATTTATGGATAGCCAATTATAATTATAATTGTTTTATTATTGGTGATGATGATATAAATTAATTTTGACACATGGGTAGGTTGGACCTACACCTTTGGTTTCTTTTTTGTGATCATAATTGTCAAAGTAAAGATTCTTTACTAATTCTTTCTTAATTATTTGCATTCGCTTGTATAAATTGGTTATGGTAAAAAAGGACTTAGTCTTGTAGAATTTGGTAAACTTGAGATGGTTAAATAACCTATTCTTTCAGAAGATTGAACTTTAATGGAAGATTAAGCAGCTTTAGTATCTTGTTACTTCAAAAACAACTAATTTGCAAAATGATTGCTCATATCATCTTACAAGAGTTTGATTGATTGTATAAGATCTTTATTAAATGAATTTTCTTATTTTACATCAATTTTGTGATTGTTTAATTAGATGCTAAAAAATTATACATTTTTGTATGCAGGTAAACGGAGATGGATAGTTAGGATGGAAAATTAACTATGTTTTATAATGAAAAGTTTATCTTTGGGGAAGACGTTGTATATATGGGTGGAGATATTAAAAGATGGGGCATTAAAATAGGTTTTATTTTATTGGAACCTTGAGAGGATGCTCATAAAGGATGTTAAGACTCTGAAAGCAAATAAGTTTATATATAGGGCTCCAAGAGCTAGTCTAAAAAATGGGTTGATGGAGGTAGATAAGAGTGATGAAAATATGTAATCTAATTAAAGAATAAAAAGTAATAAAGATCTATATTTATCATGGATCCAATTTCTCACATTTAAAATAATCTTTTAATGATGATGTTAATGCGAAGGCTATTATTAGGACTACAGATGATGTCCCTATTAATGTCACTCGTTCCACTGTCACGTAGCCCATAAAAAAAGACGTAGCTAAGCAAGAAGTTGTAGGATTAAATGATAGTAAAGTTGATCTAGTTGAACAAGATGAGAATTTATTTGTTGATGTAAGGGGTATGATTATGATTTAGATGAAGAAGATTTGGAATTCTCTAGGAATTTAGCAGCTTCATTTAAAAGTGAAAATTAAAGAAAATAATCAAGAGCAAGTTTGCAACATATAATAGAAAAAGGGAAAGATAGAAAAAAAAATGCAACAGATGTTAGAGATGATAATGACAAGAATGATGGACAAGATGAACTTATTATAGATTACTTTGAATAAGATGACAATTGTAACTTTGAAGAAGGTTGTTTAGATGTGGATGCGGGTTAAGACATAAATCACATTTTTATAGAATTAACCCTTATAAGAAAAAAGATTGACATTAAGCTTAGTATATTATTTGACGATTCTAACTAATTCAAAGAAGCACTTCATAAAGCTTGCTATTAATAAAAGAAGGAAGTTTATTTTCATGAGAAATAACAAACAATTTGTGAGAGCCAAATATGTGAGTAAGTATTGCAAATGGTACATTTCACCATCTTAGTGAAATATTTAAATAGTTTTTAAGTATTTTTCAATTTCTGGCAATTTTAAATTTAGCTTTGTTAATGTTGTGGACTGGCTACTAACACATATATTTGTAGGTAAGAGTTTTTTTTAATAAAAACATATATGCAATCCCATTTTTCACAACAAAAGTGTGGGCTTAAAGTGTCTTACTAATAATTATTTCAAGGACCTCTCAAGACTTACTATACTAAAGCCAATAGACTTAAGGAAGTTTGTTAAGAAAGATTTGAGAGTTTATCTTAGGTATAATATTTTTTATAGGGCTAAGAAATTGGTGATAGAGGAAATGCAAGGAGGAGAAGAGTAGAATATAGCCAGCTATGGGATTATGGGGAAGAAATTTTTAGGTCAAATTTTGATTTGATAATTGAATTGGTTACTGAAAGGCTATCACTTGGAGATTATTTGATGTCATCATTTGATAGAATGTATATGTATTTTGAATGATGCAATCTTAATGCTTGTGCTAGAGAACAAGTTTCATAATTATCCAAAACCATTGAAAGTTTTACTTGAACCCATGAATGACATCAAATTTGGGAAACTATTAGCTTAAGTATATCATACACACTTCTCTCTTCCATCCATTCTTTTTTTAATTTGCTCTTCTCAAAAAGCTAAATTTCATCTTAAACTTTTACATCAACTCATAATAATTCTTAATGGCAATCATTAATAATACAATACTTAATATTTTAATTTTCAACTTCAAGATTTTTTTCTTCTTCTAGCTTGTTTATCTTCTTTAACGATCCATATATGATAGTTAAAGCACTTTTTCACATTGGAGGATAAATCTACTAAGAAAACTAACAGCTTTGATGTCAAAATTAAATTAGTAATAAAAAAAGATAACAATAGTATTGAGATTTAAAATTCAGAAAACTCAAAAAACCATAAAATCAAAAGATAGCTCATCACATATTAAGCATAATAAACAAAACATCTTCCCATATTTCTCTCTGCTTACAAAGTTTGCCATTAACCCACAAAATTTTTTAAAAAAATCTTCAACCAATCCAATCGTCAATTATCTATGTTTTTTGACTTATAATACTTAATCTTGACTAGTTGTGTTAGAATTTATAATATGATACAAAGTTTATTTTAGAGTGAGATTGTAACAATATAAGAAACTTATTTTAGAGTTAAAAGGCTAATAATCTATTGGAATCTTAATTGAGGAAAATTAATTAATATTGTGCAATAGAACTAGAGTTCTATTCAACTAGTGTAAGAAGAAAAACAAGGTTAATTCACAAAATTTTTCAGGTTCTAATCTTAACTTAGCTAAAATAAGTACCTCAAATGCTTCCCATATATTTCCAATATTTGTAAGATAAGCTTTATCATGCACTTGCGGTAAATAATCCATTTTGGTTTGGAATAATAAATTGGTAAATTAAAGTTCCAATAAAGGTTTGCTTTTAATTATGCTAATCAAGACTATTGAACAAATTATCAAAAATCATGTATATTAAACAAAAGGGTTGATTTTAGAGAGCACTTCTACATAACTAGTTATATGCTGGGCGTATGTAAATTGAAGAAATTTTACTAAATTTGAAACTTGTCCATATTATAATGCTTACTTATAGTTTGTCATTTAATCACCATGAGAAAGAACATCTAAAAGAAAAAGGGTTTGAACCACAAAACAAACATTTAGTTGAACACACAAAAAATGAAAAAGAAAAGAAGTAAACAAAATAAAGTATGAGAAGCTTACCAAATCTCAGAAATCAAATAAACATGTATGAAATGAATGATGCACCCTTCCTTCAATTGATGATACCTAAGAATGAACATAAAGAATGTCACCAATCATGTAAGAAAAATGCAACTAAAAAATGAAGAAAATAGAGTAACGAAGTTATCAATCCTTAATGTTGAACCTGATAATACTTAGCCTTGATTCTTTATCTTTAATATTTTATTAAAGGTGAAGACCTAAAAAGAGGACAAATGCAACCTAAGACAACAAAGAGGACAAATGGAGAGTCTTCAAAGGAACTCAAATGCAATACAATAATTATGATTCCATTTCTACATGACAAAGAAAACAGGAGGGTTCTTTTGAAGATGACACAGTAGATAAATGGGTAGATGAGAGATGAAGGTGCATGCTATTTTGAAATAAAGTGGGTAGATTATGGGGTAGGAGTTATGTACCGAGTCATGGGTTATGTAGTTGGCCACATAGATGCCTATGTGTCTATCAATTTTCTACGTGAATGTCTACATGTCATGGCCAAAGGTGATTCCATTAGCCACATTGGTAAAAAAATTAACATAATTAATGTTTTAAACTGAGATATTAGAGTTTAAAAAGTTAATCACTTAATTGAAAGTTTTAAAAAGTTTGACACTGAATTAAACAAATCCCAAAAAATTTAACACCTTAGAATTTGTTATCCTTTTGATTAATTCACACCTAATATTTATATCGTGTATGTTTCATTATGCATAAATAAATAGCATAATAGAGGGACAAGTAAAATATCTTAATTATTTATGAAAGTTTGAGTTACCAAATCTTACAAATATTTGTATCTAATAACTTTGAATCTCTTTTTATTTTTTCAAAGGAAGGGAAGGAATAAAAAGAAGAAGATCATGAAAAATTAAAGAGAAATATATGACTTGATATTTTAATATTCTACTTGAATTAATTTTAAAATAAAATAAAATAATTTATATTTTAGATGCATCTTTAAAAATAGTGATAGATGTAATTTGTGACATATTTTATAATAACCGTATTCTTAATAAATTAAATATTTTATATTTTATTTATTTTTAATTAAAATTATAAAATTAACTAGATTAATAAGTTTTAAATATAATTAACTATATACGAATTCTTTTAATTCATGCACATGTAATATGTTTAAAATAATAGCTTTTTGAGAAGTAAAAACAATAAGAACAATTTAATTAATAAAAGTCAATTAGATTTTTTATTAAAATTAGGAACATTGTTTAACTAGATGTTGACGATTAAGAACATTTTTGTATTTACAAATGATAATTTATTTTGAAATGTTCAAATCTACTTACTTACTTAAAACTCAATCCCTATCCCTCCATTTCCCTCCAAAAAATTTCAATGCTTTATAAAGCATTTAATGCTGCTCACAGAATGTAAAGCTTCTCACAACAGCTTTTAATGCTTTTAGAATAATGGTTTACGTAGACCATTCCTACCCCTTCATTTCCCTCCATTAAATGAGCATTTAATGCTTCTTCATAATGGAAGTCATCCTTTACAACTAAAATAATATTATTGCTTCTGAAATTTAAATGGCTCATTTAATGCTTCTCGAAACTCATGCTTCTCCACTCAAACAACCCTAATTCCCAAATTGTAGATAATCTAGCATACACGGAAGTCTTCTTCATTATCTATGCATAGCTCCAAGCTAGAATACACAAAGCAAACCGCTCGCAAGTCTACCAGAGGAAAGGTTCCGAGGAAACAGCTCGCCACACAGCTGCGTCTTAATCGTAGTCCTCTATTGTTGAATTCTTTTGGCATGAATTCGGCAGGGATCATATTGGTTGTTGCTCTGAATTGTGAAATTAAGGTTTCTTGTTTGAATTGGGGTTTTTTCCAATTTTTTCGTATGATGTATTTTTTTATATACAGGCTGCTAGAAAATCTGCTCCAGCCACTGCTTGAGTTGAAGCATCATCTAGAAAATTAGAAAATAGCCTCATATTAAATTAGGAATCTCTTAAGCAGGTGGCTTCTACATTTTCTTGACCCACAGACCACATTCGTTACTACTCAAATATTGACATTACTACTTGCAAATACTTAACACGATCACTCTTATCTAGAAAAAGCTTGTAAGTGTCACTATGGTAGCAAGAGAATAACATTATTTCTTGTTTCAGTAAAGCAAATCTTTTGAGATTTGTTTGATTTGATGAAACAAATTCATTGAAGTAGATCGGTACGAGGGTATTTTGATTAATTCTTTTTAATTTTTTGCTCGAGGATGGTTATGTATGTGAATGATGAGAAACAAAAATATCACAGTTATCCCTGTCTGATTCATTATGCTGATTATTTGTGATCTGACACACATGTTAAATATCAAGGATTCATTAGCTGATCTTTGATGTACTTAAAGTTCTTTCAAATTCATTATCATCCCCAATTCAAGTTTCAATTAGGGTTTGGTCTGATTTTGACGCATTTGTCCACACTCTTGCTTCATTGACCAATTTTCCCTCTCTTCACAGGCATAAGAAACAAGAAGATTAGGCCCCTTGATTATTGAAATAATTTTTAGCTAATATTAAATGTGTCCGGTCCTCTGCCTGCAATTCCTTTTATGGGATTTCTTTGAATTTATTGTGAGTCCTACTTCTACCAGAGTCTTTATAGACTCCTCCTGCTTTTTCAATTAATGGGTTTCTGACATGTGTTATTCCTTTTCTGTTGATGCCTATGTGAACCCTATTTCAATTATTCCAATAGATTAGAAGTTGAAGGTTTGGTAGTCATGTGAACCCTATTTCAATTATTTCAATTGTTGTTGACGGATACACAATGATGGAAAATCAAAGAATCAGTTATGTTAAAACTCATCAAGAGGATCTTAGAGCTGATCTTTATAG
>JAOSBM010000001.1:11841565-11852405 GCA_027568955.1 Erythroxylum tenue
TACTCTTCTGTAGAAATCTTTCTTTAATAATAATATGTCTAGATCATTCATTATAGTGTCAAATGTGGACAAATTGTTTGGTAGCTTCTCTTGGTGAAGAGCTATAAGATCTCTTCTTCTTACTTCAAAGTAGCTCCATAAGTGCATAGTATGTGAATCAAGTCCTTCTTAAAGACAATATCTCTATCCTTCTTTTCAAAACTTGAAGTATCTATCCTCATCATTAGTATAACATCTTCGTTTTCCACCACTTTGATCATCATTTTCATTAAGAAGCCCCCAAGTAACCTCAATCTCATCAAAATTATCAACAATCTCCTTTTGGTGAACAATGGAATTCATCAAATCCTCTTTTTTCTAAATTTTCTATTTCTTATTCTTATTTTTAGATCAAATCTTGTTAGTTAAGCATATGGTTACAAATTCAATGAGTTGGTTGTGATCGAAATAATCACACGTGTCATCAACAAATAGCTTAGCTTATTATTGACATACTCTTTAACTTCTCATGAATCAATGCCTTATACGTGCTTCCTAGCAGCATCATTATTCATCCATGCAGAGAAGGAGGCATAGTAGGAAACCAAAGAGGACCAGGATGGTAGCATCCCTACATATAGTAGGATAATGGCTATCATGATTGGTACGTAGTTCTTAGAGTCATGAAAATAAGAATAAACAATAATTACTCTTTTGGTCTCCTCTGTTAGGAGAACCAAATATCAATTTTTCCTATGGTATAACTACTACTAAAACCTCCTTGTAGTGTAACTTTTGGTCGGTAATTACTAATTTTCTTGTAGTGTAATATCTATAAGAGCAAAATCCTTTCTTAAAACATATATTTGTAATCTATTTATACTTAAAATAACCTAAAACATTCATTAGAAACAAAAACTAACCATTTAATGGCTAGCATTGGTTTATTAATTCTATTACAAACTTTTAGTATATGTTATTAAAAGATCAATACAAGGAAACACAAAGTAATAAAGTGTCTTGAACCTTTAATCATTTAAAAATACACAAAATTAAAATATATTATGAAATATTAACAAAGACATAAATACTAGTAAATTAAATATGCATTATAATCTAAAAAGGAAATAATTATGACTAATAAAAAGAGGAGAAGCCAACAATCTTACCTGCCAAAGAAAACTGATGTTATTAATCTTACGAAACTTATTTCGTCACCTTAAAATTTTCCTACAGAAACAAATTCAATTATCAAAAACCAAAAACATTAATTTAAAATAACAAAGTAACTTTCAGAGGGAAGAATAATAGTGACTTTAACCTTTTAGATAGAGAAACGAAATGATACATTTTCAAACAGGGTGGCTTTCTAAGTTAGATACTAAATTATATGGATTAAGTTATTATTTAAAGGTGTTAGATTAAATTAAATTGATTAAGAATTAAATGAAACTATTTGAATGCCTTTCTAGTTGATGAATAATATAATTGAGTAGATGATGGATAACCTTGATTTTTGTAATATATTTGTTTCGTTTCCTTAAAATTGTCACCTATTTAAGTTAAAAGTGATTGAAATTGATTTACTTGAGGATGAGCAAAAGCATAAGTACTTTTAGGTTTTCTAATCCATACCATGTATGTTACAAACTTTTATTTATTTACATATTAATTCTATTACAAACTTTTATTTATTTACTAGTTAGTAGTTTTAGGTTTTCTAATCTATACCATTTCCTTAAGGGATCAACTCGTACTTACTACTAATTACTTGATAACGAAAGGTACACTTGCCTTTGTTGTGGGTAATAGATACCTAATACAAAAATTTATAACTACATAGAGAAAGTACTGATCGATTAATATGCAAATTTACCACTAATAATATAAAAGTATATTTTGTAAAGCATGTAATCTTATAAAGCATAATAAAAAAAACTACCTACCAATGTTTATGATACTAAAGGTTTGCATTACACCTTAATATTTCACAAAAGTTCTAAATAAACCCTTGTCCTTATCTATGATGTCATTTTTCAAAAGAAATAAAATATTTATTTTTCATTGATGAGAGAAAAAAAAATCAAATGATACACGGGTAATTACAAAAACCCCAAAAATCATATAAGGTTGAAACCTCGATCTAGTGGGATTTAGTGTAACTTAAGCCTAAGCAGTACTCATACCAAAATAAGCTCCAAAAGCATCCAATTGCTTAGGGATTTGTTAAATGGTGAGAAAGTTCAGAGTCATTAGACACCTAATCTCTCAATTGTTTACTTAATGATGGGCATCTTTTATTTGTACTGATACATATGAACCTCCACCTTGTTAGACAATATTTATTGGTTCTTCACCTTCTTACACAAATTATCAACCAAACTACAATATAATGTTCAAATCATCAATTTCGAAAGCACAATATAATGTTCAAATTCTGAACAAAATCACAATATCAAGTTCAAATGCTCATCCAAATCACAACATAATATTTAAATTATTAATGAAATCATAATATAATGTTTATATCCTCAACCAAATCACAACTTGAAGCTCAAAAACGGGTCAATTTGTTGATTCACCGTCATCAACATGAGATTTTGTTAGAGTTAATATTTACCTTATTTTGACAACTTATATCAAGATGCTATAATTTTGATTGAAAATGTTTTTCTCTCTCAAAAGTTGCTTTCTCCTAATATCAAGATGCTATAATTTATTTCTTTAATTATGTATTCTTATCTCCTAACTAAAACTTTGCATTTAAATAAGAAAACCGATGATTGTCAATCTATTACAAAAATATAATCTAACTACAACCGATGCTTATCCTATAATCTAAGCATAATGCATTACAAAAATATCAATGTATGGGTTTTGTACCTCAATCGATGATTAAACCAATACCTCAACCTAGTAAAAAACATAAACCGATGATTATCTGTACAATCAAACCACAAACAAAAACCCAAATGATCAAAGTAGTACACAAAACCCACTTACCTCAATTGATGAATAAATGAAGACGCAGAAGGAAGAAGGGAACAAAAGCATACAGAAGGAAGAAGGGAACCGAAGCACACGAAGACGTAGAATGAAAAAGCAGAAGGGAGCCGAAGCACGCATAGGCGATGACAATAACAGAGAACCAGTAGTAATAGAGAAAACGAAAGAGAGGAGAAAATGAACATCAACAAAGGGGGTGGGTTTCGGGGGTAAGTTAGACGTTTAACCAAAATGATATAGTTTGGTGACGACGTCTTTTTCGATTTATTAAAAATGTTGAAGCAGAAGCTAATGATGGCGTTTAAATTTTAATTTTACCGACGGAATAACTCTTTCGTTGGTAAATTACCGACGGAACTGACTCTTTTTTTTTTTGTCTCGAATCATTCCCCGCAAATTTACCGATGGAAATGACTATTCCATCACTATATTCCGCCGGAAAATTTGCTGGGATAATTTCCCTCCATCCCTACCAACGGAAAATTTGTCCGTTGCTAAATGCAAATTTTTTTCGACAATTTTAATGACGGGAATTGATTTTCTGTCGCTGATTGCCTAAGGTATTTTTACCGTCAGTAATATTCCGTTAGTAATTTGTAATTTTCTTGTAGTGATTGAAATAATAATTTAAGACATTCTCAGATAAATCACAATATCGAGATTGACACATGAAATATAGAATATAACTACCTAAATCCACGCAGAGATGGGCGTCAAATTATGTCCAATATCTATCAAGATCTTGGGGTTGAAAGTTTGTAGGTTTGGCCTTGTTTTGTGCACCACATCATATTCACTTTCTACATACTTTTTTTTAAATTACCGACGGAACTGACTCTTTTTTGTCTCGAATCATTCCCTGCAAATTTACCGATAGAAATGACTATTCCATCGCTATATTCCGCCGGAAAATTTGCTGGAATAATTTCCCTCCATCCCTACCAACGGAAAATTTGTCCGTTGCTAAATGCAAATTTTTTTCGACAATTTTACTGACAGGTGGAATTGATTTTTCGTCGCTGATTGCCTAAGGTATTTTTACTGTCGGTAATATTCCGTTAGTAATTTGTAATTTTCTTGTAGTGATTGAAATAATAATTTAAGACATTCTCAGATAAATCACAACATCGAGATTGACACATGAAATATAGAACATAACTACCTAAATCCACGCAGAGATGGGCGTCAAATTATGTCCAATATCTATCAAGCTCTTGGGAACAGATCACCTGTTCCATAATTGCTGTGCCAGTGTTGTTCCATTATATCTGATCCATACATTTATATGAGACCCACAAAAATATATGGACCAGATGTAATGGAACAGCATTGGAACAGTAATTATGGAACAGGTGATTTCATTTGCAAGCTCTTGGGGTTGAAAGTTTGTAGGTTTGGCCTTGTTTTGTGTACCACATCATATTCACTTTCTACGTACTTTGGTCTGTGACTGTTTTGTTTGAATACAGAAATGTTTCTTTAAGTGGGACAATATACGAATTATTAATGTGTTTCTACTTTCTACTATGATATTGTAGATCTAAATCATCAGTTAATATCTAATGCCTCATTGCATTTGAGATAGAAAAGAAGAGTAAGGCATAAACTACCTATGACAAACTTGATTACAGGTGGACCTAGCTAGATAAAGGAATATCATTTTGCAAGTGTTAGTTTTTGTTATATTATACAATTCAAAGCATTTCATCGCAGGGGCTGCCTTTGCGATGGAAAATCGACTCTTTCCATCGCAGGGGCTGCCTTTTGGATCGTTGGTTGGGTGGCATCCACCCTCGGACGATTGAGTTAAGTTAAATACGGATGGAGCCGTGCATATGGGGTCTCATCTCGCTTCTGCTGGAGGGCTTCTTCGAAACTGTCAGGGGCACTGGTGCGGTGGATTCTTACAGCGGATTGGAGTCGGCTCTCCGCTCCTAGCCGAACTACACGGGGTGTACTCGGGGTTGCTTCTGGCTTGGGATTGGGGGTATCGACGTGTGCTTCTGGAAGTGGACTCCCTCGAGGTACTTAATATACTTTCCTCTTCTTTTCATGATTTGACTGAGCATCCTCTTTTGGTGACAGGAATTCAAGAATTGCTTCGTAGAGCTTGGGAAGTACAAATGGACCATACGCCTCGCGAAGGGAACCGTTGTGCAGATCATCTGGCGTCGCTAGCTTCGGTTGCAGCGCCGGGTCTACATTTTCTCAGGGAGCTTCCCTGGAGTCTTTTGGATGCTTTACACCGCGATATGCGCGGTCACCTATTCCCTCGATCCCTTCGTAGGGGATTAGATTATCAGAGCTAGTCTCTTTTGTTTTTCTTTCCCGTAAAAAAAAAAAAAGCATTTCATCACTTTCAAGCCATGATGATTCGCTGAGCTTTTGGAACTGTCTCCTCTTTTTCCCTTGTTTCTCTCTATCTCTCGTGTTCACCAATGACCAAACCTTTCACTTTCATTCTTTAAGTGTACTGTTGTGTGCTTTTTGCTTCATCAGTATTGCATTATATTAGTATTCATTAATCTCTGCAAGCTTCAGTCCTTCGGCTTCAAACAAAAACTACCACTTAAGCCTCTTGCCACCTAACATGTTTCTTCATCTTACTTCACTCGTAGTATATCTGGGTCTTTTCTGCGTCCACTTTTGACGTGTTGCATGCTTGTTTCTTCGAGTCATTTGTGCAGAATGTTCTTCCACTTACCTTCTGACTAATGTTACGGAAGAAATGAGAGATTCGGGGGTTGATCACTTGTCATCAGTTTCGTTAAGAGTGAAATGGCGATGAAAGTTGGAGTCTTGCTGGTGATCTTATGTCTAGATGTGCGCGTTACATCCGTTCTTGGTTCTTCAGGTAATGTGACTATATCTTTTAGAGTTTCTAACTGTTATTTTTCTTCTTTTCTTTTTTGAGTTAGGAATTGCAACGCCTATTAGTCGATGATTTCTCTCTGTGAATCTTTCTGGAATCTTAACTTGGAAAGAGTTTGAGGATCTGTGTACCACGGCAGAGTTTGTTTTTACACGTAAAATACACCTCAAATTGGTTGGTGGTAGAGTATGGTTTTTTGTTTCTTGGTTTCCCAATATCATGTGCAATGTGACCAATATATCCAACTGAATTTGCTGTGTGATCCCGAATCCCAAGTACGAATTTATTTTATTCGTTACGTTTCCGGTTTCTTGATGATGCAAGATCGTCAGTTCTTGACCCTCTGGTATTTGTAAGACGAACTTCAGAGCTTTGAAGTCGTACTTATCATTTCCGAGCAGCATAAGTACAAAATGGTTCGTCAAGAACTTGACAATCTTGAGCTGGTTAATCGCCGCTGTTAGCTGCAATCGGGTTTCATGATAACATCGAAAAGAGTAGTAATCGGTGTGTTGAATGCCAACGGGAAGCTCCTCTGAAACAATGACGTTGTTCATATGGGTTTCTTTTCTCATGGCAGCTGAATTTGTGAAGCTCTGTTTCACAATGAAAATTAAAAGTTTTCCCTGGGAATTGGCGTAGTTAATACATATATATAGAAATGATAATGCTTCAAGAGATTCTTGGCTTATTGTTCCCCTTCTGAAACTTTTATGTATATGAACTCTGTGAGTCTCTCTCATGTGGAAAAGATAAGCAATTTATGAGAGATGATCACGATAAGTATGTATGGGCAGTGATTTCGTATAGGGGGGCTATTTCTAATGAAAAACCAATATTCTAAGGTAATGGCATGTATATAATTTGGTTCTGCCTCTATAAAAGCTAATACTTGGGTGTTTGATCATCAAAGAACACTTGAATCCACTTTGATTGATCCTTGTTCTTTTTCTTTTTTTTTAAAATTTAATTTTCATGGGCATAGATCCTAAACAAGCTCTTCTGAGCTTTGACAGCAAAAGACATGGAAAGTCAATGAAGGAATCTTCCTACAGAGCATCCCACTTTCCATCATCCTTCCATCAACCTCCAACTAAAGGTAAAAAAGAGCCTGCTATACATCTTTCGCTTTAAGAAATTTGTGGAGTATGTGGAATTGAATAATCACAACTATTATAAATTTCAAGGGGTTTATCTTGTTACAGCCCTTCTTGCACATCATGACTTTAGGCCATCAAGCATTGCACTTGAACCTTCTATGGCATCTTTTAAGGGTCTTGCGAACAAATGGGTGCATGATTCTGTATATTCTTTATCAATTGTAAGTCATCGAAGTCACTATGCAAGGAAACATGTGAGATTGCCCGAACCAGCTAACTCTAGACCTCTGCATAAATATGGCAGCAAAGGTTTTGAGTTTGCAACTGAAAAGACCCTGAAATCACTTCTCCATATATTACTCTAAATAAATCCTCACCGTGTATACTTCTTTGATATATATATGTCTAGGTCCTTCATTCTCGCCAATCCAATCTCCATCTTCTTCTTGGAGCTGGGGTTCTTGTGCACCTGCAGTATCACCTACAATTTCTCCAAGCCAGTTCAATAGTATGAGAAGATTTGCTTTCGTATTCGATCCATACTTTGCTCTGTTACTATGTTTTCAAAATAATAATATCAATAGCCTCACAACTATACAATTTATTGGCTGCAAGTGCACATTCATTCTCCTGCAAAGCCTCCTATTGGTTATTCCTTCAGGAAGGCCAAGGCTCCACCACCCGTACATATTATGACTCTGCCACCTCCTTTGGCTAGTGGTAAGTTCCTTTTGCGTATGCATTTAGCAATCTTTTCATATTTGGTAGAATTGGCATATTAGAGATACACCTGCTTTTGAGTAATGTCCATGTCCTTCTTGTAGATTGTACATCAGTCACATGTGCAGAACCATTAACAAATACACCACCTGGATCCCCCTGTAGGTGTGTGTGGCCATTGAAAGTTAAGCTTCGTCTAGGTGTTGCAATCTATACCTTTTTTCCTTTGGTAACCGAGCTAGCAGAGGAAATTGCAGCAGGTGTTGCCCTTAACGATAGCCAAGTTCGCATAATGGGAGCAAGCGCAGGTAGAAAACAACTAGAGAAAAGCACGGTTCTCGTTGCCCTAGTGCCAGCAGAAGCAAAATTTGATGATACTACTGCATTTTTAATCTACGATAAATTCTGGAGCAAGCAGGTCAAAATAAAGGCATCCCTCTTTGGTACCTATGAAGTACTGTACGTGCAGTACCCAGGTTATGTTCTGATCCTCACTTGAAACTTCATTTTTACTAGTCAACTAATTCATGCATCATCCTGAGAATGCTGTATTGATGGATAAAAGGAAAATGTAGCAGTCGTGAAAAGTCATTTATGTATGATTGACTTTGAGTGAATACTGAAGTATCTGCCAAAACCTACGCTACAAAGGAACTTTTGTTCTCACTATGTTACAATGTTACAATGTTAAACATTTCTAACTGGCAGTGAAATATTATTGTCCGCATTAGAAGTGGTCTTCCCTTCTATATCTAGTCTTTAAGCATTTATGGACTGCGTGGAACATTATATGTTTTATATACGTCTAATCTGGTGCAACCTGCAGGTCTCCCACCCTCTCCGCCATCCTCATCTGCCATTTCTACTTCTGACGATTATCCATATGCTGGCCACGGCAACAATGGAAGGGCAAATAAACCTTTAGGAGTTGATGTGCCTAAAAGGAAGAAAGATGGGCTTAGCAGAAGCTCTATAGCTGTAACCTGGGTCTCCACCTTCACCATCTTGGTTATCTGCATGGCTATTTGCTGGCTTCTTCTGCTTAGATGTGGAAGCTATTCTTACCTACGTCCACAAGTGCCACCTCCAGCAGTGTCATCCCCTGCAAAACCATCAGGTATAACTGGTTTGGCTAATTTACTTATTTTTTCTTGCGATCATTGAAGTATTCTGTTGTATCATCCCCTGCAACCATCAAAGTATAACTGGTTTGACTAATTTACTTATTTTGTCTTGCGATCATATAAGTATTCATCTTTATACTAGTCAATAAAAATCTTATTGTTTCCACTCTATTTTGCCTCCTAATGCAATATGTTACCTCTAAATATTTTTGTTGTTACGTTAGGTCTGACATTCCTTGTACAGATGTTTACATTATAAGATCCATTTATTGATATCCAAACTTTACACTTTACAGGGACCTATAGGCCTACGATTTCACCTCGTATTCCTGGTTCTGCATCGGTATCACTAAGTTCTGATCCAATGGCATATACAGGATCTGCCAAGACATTCAATTTGAAAGACATAGAGAGAGCTACTAATAATTTTGATGCTTCGAGAGTACTCGGACAAGGTGGATTTGGAGTTGTTTACCGTGGAAAGCTGGTCAATGAAAAGGAGGTGGCTGTCAAGGTTTTAAAGAGAGATGATCAACATGGAAGTCGAGAGTTCCTGGCAGAAATTGAGATGCTTGGCCGACTGCATCATCGAAATCTAGTTAAATTGATTGGCATTTGTACCGAGGGCCATGTCCGCTGCCTAGTCTATGAACTTATCCCAAATGGAAGCGTTGAATCACATTTACATGGTGGGCGAAAGCCTTATAGATCAGTTATTTTGCTTCCTTATGTAAGGCAAAAAAATTTCACCTTCTTATTCCTTGAATGATCCATGTTGGTTTTTAGGAGTTGACAAAGAAAGGAATCCACTTGATTGGGATGCTCGAATGAAGATTGCCCTTGGGGCAGCCCGGGGACTAGCCTATCTGCATGAAGACTCAAGCCCTCCTGTCATACATCGTGACTTCAAGTCCAGTAATATCTTGTTAGAACATGATTTTACCCCCAAAGTTTCAGATTTTGGATTGGCCAGAGCAGCAATGGATGAGGGAGACAAGCATATCTCCACATGTGTAATGGGGACTTTTGGGTATTATTTCACACAATATATGATTTTGATTTTAATATCTTCAGCTTCTTTGCAAGTCATGTTGCTACTTTCTGTAATTGTCCAGCTTCCACGTTAAAGCTTATATTCTTGTCTTAATATCTGGTTCAGTTACCTGGCTCCGGAGTATGCAATGACGGGACATCTTCTAGTTAAAAGTGATGTTTACAGTTATGGTGTGGTCCTCCTTGAGCTCCTAACTGGGCGGAAACCTGTAGACTTGTTACAGCCACCAGGTCAAGAAAATCTTGTTGCTTATGCTCGTCCATTTCTGACAATTAAGGAACAGTTAGAAACAATTATCGATCCAACTATCAAGTCAACTGTTTCACGTGATACCATAGCGAAAGTAGCAGCTATAGCATCAATGTGTGTGCAAAGTGAAGTATCTCACCGACCGTTCATAGGTGAAGTAGTTCAGGCATTGAAGCTGGTCTGTAAAGAGTTTGACGAGACAGAAATGCCTGATTCAAGAGACTTCAGTCATGAAAAACTGTTGCTTCTAGAGGAGAATTGTAAAGAAATGCAGAGTATATTGTACTGAACTCGTAAATTCTAAAGCGAATGAGAATTGGATCAAAAGAGTCTACTTCTTTCATTGCATTCTGAATATATATAGTTTGAGTGTGCTGAATACATTAGCTTGAATTCAAAAAATACAATGATGATTGAAATGGACTGAACAAGCTGATTTATCTACTAAAACAATTAATCTATACCTACTACATTATAACACAACTTAAACTTTACAACAGTACTAAATCAAGTTATACTCTAACACTCCTCCTTGATGCAAGTGTTGTTGAAAACTCCAAGTTTTTCCCTAAGAAACTCAAATCGAAGTTTCTGTAAATACTTGGTAAAAATGTCTGCTATTTGTTCTTCTGAGGAACAATGCAGTAACTTCACTTGGTTCTCCTTCTCAGCTTCTCGAATGGCATGATATTTGATCTTAATGTGCTTGATTTTTCCATGAAAAACCAGATTTTTC
>JAOSBM010000001.1:11862816-11883870 GCA_027568955.1 Erythroxylum tenue
TAATTTATTAGTAATAAAAATAAAAATAATTTATTTTTAAGTTTTATTTAATTTATAATTATTATTAGTAATGAAATATTTATTATTATTTTAAAAACTTTAGGAAAAAAAAGGGAGGAAGGAGAGGAGGGAGGGAAATTTTGAAAATTTTTGAAAATTTTGCAAAAAAAGTCCCCTAATTTTTTAAAATTTTCGGTATCGGTCGGTATTTGACCGGTATTTTGAATACCCACCGGTACCGGAAAGTTCCCCAATTTTTTAAAATTTTTGATACCAGTCGGTATTTGACTGATATTTTGAATACCGGCTGGTACCGCCGAAATTGGTCGGTACCGACCGGTATTTTTTACCGGTACGACCTACACCCATACCGGTACCGGATTTGGGCCGGTGAATGGAATTAAAAACACTGATCATAACTCTTTAGCAATCAAAAAAACCCACATCTCCATGTAAGATGTATCAACTACCAAGTGCTTGTTGGAATCCAACCGTGGTCGAATAACGGGCGCAGCGGAAATTAAAATTTTACAGATTCTGAGCAGATCCTAATAATTGATTAAACTTAAATCAAAATAATATTCGGATTAGAAATCCTACCTTGTTCGCTTTCTGGAGAAAAACTTCGACTATTTTTCTCTGAGTGATCAATCACTAGCTGTCCACGTGTCCAGCCTCTAATGGTATCCACAGAGCAATTTCCAAATTGTTTTGGACGAAGAAGACAAAAAGTGCTAGCTTTCATAAAGCTTTCCCCTTTAAATAGAAAAAAATCAATGTAGTCTTTTATTAAAATTAAAAGTCTTTAATTATAATTAGAATCAAATTCTAATCTAATTAAGTTAATTTTAATAAAATCAAACATCTCATATTTAATTCCCAGAGTTTCTCAAACGTTATAATTAAGTCCAACTTAATTAAATTGATTTTTCTTTCACAAATTCTTCTTTGATGTGTGACCCATTAAGTTCCTAATAAGTTAGCAATGATTATAAATTCTAATTCTAATTCACAATTATAATTAGATAAATTAAAACTCCTTTTAATTTATCTTTAACTCTCCAATTAAAAAATTCATAATCATAAATCATGATTGACGTCTAGCAACATGTCATGATTACCCAATTATTAGGAATGTCAAAGTGATTGACTTAACCTGTCCATGCATGGCTATAATGTATAATTATATCCTTTCGTCATCTAATATTCTAATTGGACAGAGTATGGATATAGTGTCTACTCTTATCATCTAATTATGTTCGTTCTTGCTAATTAGTAATTAATTTATAATTGAATTTGAAAACTCCTTTTCAAATATCAATTCACTCTGGCCAGAGAATTCCATAATCAATACCAATCAAGAACAGTAGAATATTCTCTCTAATTACTTTAGAGTGACGAATACTTTATCGACTTACTCAATTATCTACATATGGTTCGTACTGTATTCAATTGCTACCGACAGAATTATTCTAGGACAATCTTAAGTAACATCAAAACACAGTAATTCTCATACTAGATACCTTGGTAATCTCAAGTTCGAGGATTAATTATACAACCATCAATATGAGATAGTCCATAGACACACAAGTAATATTCCATTCGGAATTCTCATAATCGGATCAGTTCAGTGACTTATTCTCTAATAATCACCCACACATTAGTTTAAGTATCTCTACTTTAATTAATGAGATCAATTATTTTCTTCATAAGAAAGAAACATAATGTGTGTTAATTTTACCGTTTCAACAATATCCAATCTTGATGAAACTACAATTAGGAACATTTAAGAATAATACATAAGTGTAAATTAAATCTCATAATTATGATATCATCATAATTTCAATTACACAGTATTTATTCCAAAGATTTTATCTTTACAAATAATAATTAAATTATTAACAAATACATAAAGATAAAGAGTGCCTTTCATTAATAAATGAAAATTTTCATACAAATAATTACAACCAAAATAAATTAGATGCTAGGGCATAAACTAACAGTGCTACTATTAATTGGACAGTTGAGTTCATAGATAATCTTTCAAGAACTAACGATTTAATTTGCTCAACATCACAACATTTCTGCTTTCATCCATCATACTAAGAAACCTATTTTTAAAGTAAAAGCGGAAAAGGGCAAAGTTAGTCGGTGATATTTTACCCAACAATTGAGGGAATAGTTTGATCTCACCCAATCTCAGGCAAACATATTAGCTGACAGAACATGATGGATAGATAAATACATTTCTGAACGCACAATACCTTAATTTGTCTAACAAAGAACCAAACGCTTTCAATGATGTTACTCCTCCACATCAAACTAACCAACAAATTAAACTAAATGATATTACTCTTGCGATAGGCTCATTTATTTCATGGCTTTCCTGGTACAAACGTGCATTGCTCATTTCCATCCTGTCCGTGATTTAGATACCCCACAGAAAGGGCAAGATCCGATTTTAAGAATTTATGGTACCCACTAGTGTTTTTAATGTCTTTTTCTCTGATCTCTAAGCACAGAATGTACTATGACCCCCGCACTTGACAGTGTATGTAGTCAATTTATGAGTTGGACCATGGGTCATTATGGGAATACTATGATTATACAGAAATATAAGGCCATGCACCTAACCTTCGTACAAACTCCTAACTCGTTCATAAGCCCCACGTACAATCATCTTTAAAAGCAAAAATGTTAGTCTGAAGCCAATTATATTCATTGTGTCAAACAGAAGTCTCATGAAAATTGAAGCATTGCCTCCTTTTCACATTGCAAAACCAGTCACCCACTCTCTTAACTAGTAAAGCCTAAAACAAAAACAAAAGAAAGCATAACCAATAACTCAGTAGTGTGATTTTCACAAAACTTAAAATTCCAAGTCTCCGAATTGGCAAACTTGAATTCCATCTTATCGAAAGAGAAGCCATGGCCATTGTCCAGCAAACAGGATATACAATTCAATGGAGCTTATCTCAAAACCAATCACTGGCATCCGGACAAAAATAATAATAATAATAGTGCCTTCAAAATCTATTCCCCCTAGCGCCTTTATAGGGCAGGATAATTATGTACCATAAAATGAGCAGAATCACTGACATCTTCAGAGTTCTCTTGCAAGCGCATAACTGATTCATTTACTCTTCTTTCGGGCAACTCGAGTACGCAGATTCATTTGCTGATGAAGTTACCCCAGACAAGGCACTTGATGACATATTGCAGCCGGTTATAACTCCATTCTGAAAACTCTTTGATCCTCTAGGAGGGTTTCCCTGGGAATCACTAGTTGCAGCTTCCTGCCCTTCCTCAGCTAATCCTTTCAGAATGTTCATAACAGTGGGAAGGAACTTTGAAGACAAGGAAATAATCCCAGGCAACTGAAAAATATTAAAACTAGTAAATAAAGGCTTCCAAATCCTTACTTTGAATGGACAAACTTTTTGAATTCTACAATCTAAATAGAGAGAAAACAAACTCTTAATATCAGTGAAACAGAGTCCCATCCTATGATTAAAGCATTAAGTACTGGGCTAAAAAGATTTCACAACAGTTCCTTGAGGATATAAAAATTGATGCACCAAACTGAATGCTCCGAAGATAACACTATTCCTGAAATATCTTCCCCTAGGAATTAAGATCTAAGCCATGAAAAGATAGATTAACACTCACAGCGCCATGGCGGAATTCAGCTGAAATGTCTAATTGCACCCATAAGGCCTTAACGAGCAGAAAACATATGAAGATGACAAAAAGATAGAAAGGATTTCTGCCATTAAAAAGGAGGCACTCCATTAGCAAAGGAGGCAATATGATCTTCTCAACAAAGTATAATAATTACAAGGTGCTGTTCATAAGATAGACCTTAGAATAGTCATAAACTCATTGAATCCGAGCACGAACAATGCAATAATGGCCCATGGAGGCGGTAACCAGTTGTTACTACGGTTGTTAGCTTCCTGGTTATTGACAGAGAGAATAAGTAAACTGAAAAGAAAAGTGCAAAAGAGATGGAGATATCTATAGATCCAGAAAGTTTTCTCCAGCTAACGTAGAATCAAAAAGGAGAACAAAAACATATCATAGATTAAATACAGGCAAAATTCATGGAGAAAATTTGGAACAAAGTGAATGTACAGCAATAGTGTGGTGCCTGACTATAGTTTGCTCAGAGCATTATTGAAAACACACGCAGGGAGGAACCTTGAATCACAATCATATCAATCTCTTACCGACTACATATAAGAAAAGGCATAGCAAATGTAAATGCTATAAAGAATGACGTGCATTATCAGTAGGAGACCAGTAATAGGGGTTACTTCTGCCACTTGACACAATAAATTTAACATTTACTGCCTATAAAAATTTTGAAAGAATTAAATGAAGACTGGAAGATTTTATACCATCGTATCTTCTGCAAACTATATATCGCCGACTTATGTCAACCATGACAAGCTACACTCCTATGCCCAGTCATCTAATAGACATAAAATGTAAGGTGTTTCCCCAGTACCTTCCTAGTTTCTAATTCAAGGCTACATATATGTTTTATCTTCTTTACAGAGGCTTTGTCCCAAACACAAACCATATTCATGAAAAGAGATGAGAGTAAAGATAAAGGAAGAGAAAGGACTACTGTGAGGGGCTTGCATACCTGAGCAGAAACAGCCTGAGTGACACTGTATTCTGTTTCCGACTTGAATTGCCTCCAAAGTGATTTGCACTGGACAGGTGTTATCAAGGTCATTGATTGAGGAATCTGCATGTGCGAATATCCATTTCAAGTACTAAACAGTGCTTTGCTGTGGAAAGATGGTCCCTCAAAAGAGAAATAGAACTCCCAAGAGAATGGAAAGGTGATGACGGAGCACAATATATATATTGTGCATATATATATTTTTTCAGAACATATTTTCAATTATCAAATGAATCAAGACATCTGGAAAAACATGATTAGCAGTATGCATGTGCCAGCGTAACAAATATTTTGTCAAAGACTATGACCATGCATTCAACAGGATCCAGTAAAACTTCACAGTTAATAAAGGAAATTCCAAACATCAAACTCCAAATATGAATTGGCAGAGTCCAAGTTCCAACATCTACGCCATTTATATAAATATCAAAACTTGCAAAGAGCTTTTCAGAATTACAAATACTTTGTCCCATAAAACCCGATTCTACATGCAGGAATCAGCAAATTCTTTAATTTATTAAATACGATGTCTTGTAGTGTGCAATTGAACGCTGCATAAGAAGAAATATCAGTATTGACAGGAAATCCACCTCTTCCCAGGTGCTTGAAGCCAATGGGTCATGAGTTGCAACACTTTTATTGCTGTTGTTATCCAACAAAGCGGAAGATAATATTTTCATAATGTTATCAGCTTCATCTTCCAAACGAATGGCAACCATGACGGACAGTAACTTCAGAGACTGCAAAAGGTTGAACAAAGTTGCAGATAACTAATATCCAGAAAGGCACAATAAAAATAAAAGTTGACATTTGATGATACAACCCGTAGCATACCGCAGAGCGAGCAGTTTTTGTAATTGCCCGGATGTCTTCTTTCCCTGTCCAAACTCGTGGCATTGAATCAGAATCATGGCTAAACAGCATTGAGAACCTGTGCAAGAGTTACACAGACAATCCCATTATTTGGATTCCCAAGACAATGGAACAAACAGGTTTGGAAAATTACAAGCGGTTGCTACCTATCCTTCATACGCATTAAGACCCTTCCAGCTTCTTCCTTGGCTTTTGCTTCAACCACATTCCTTGCATGGTCCTCCAGTCTTGCAAGCATAAGTTCCTTAGTCTCCTCCTCCATTTCAAACCCTGAAAGTGCATTAGAAAGACCAGAGACTGCATATTCTGTCTCACGCCTCAAAAGTTTTCTTATTGAAAACCAGGTCTCACTATTAGCTCCATCCAAAAGAGCTTCCACAGGTCCAGACAATGCATCATTTAGCTTTCCCTGCAGATGGTCCGGGCAAACTCAAGTGTATAAAATTCAAAAACCTAGATAAGTATACATCTTATGCCCTATAACCATCTGCCTACTGTTATCGATCGTCAATAACAAGCTTTTCCAGGTGGCACTAATTTCTCATGGCCTGATTATTATGAAAATGGAAAATTACCAAAACTATCAATAACCAAGGAATAGCAGGTACATGTTAAACTTGAATTCCACTTCAATCTGACTTAAAAGAAAAAATATATACAAGCTTTACAGTAGCTCATTCTTAATTTGATGACATCCACAATTTCCCACAGAAATTCAGAGAAATTTCTCTTCTTATATCACCAAAAAATACGGCTCACTTATATCAGGAATCAATAAATGAAGTAGCATCTTAGAGAGGTTGAAATCCAAAAACTACAAACCTCAAAGGAAGAAGTAATTTCAGACAGTTTGGCAGCACGGACAGTAGCAACGTGTGCCTCAATATCTCGTTGAAGCTTGTCCCTAACTCTCGATGTATCCCAGTCAGCTTGTTCAATGACAACCTCTGTAAACACGAGGTACTTATTTGATCCATTCTTCAAAGAAGATCCTTAACTAAGGCAACATATCTAACTCCGATACATTAATGCAGGTGCAGTAAAAATGAAACTAAAGGCACAATCATTTCAACCCTGATATTTAATCACACATTGTACTTGTCATTCTGTTCTGATACTATATTCTACTTCAAGCTTCTTCTCCTTTGATTCATAGTGTCCTTTTCCTCAATGTTATTCCTGCATCCTCTAAACTTGGTGCAATGACATAATGAATGGTAACCATACCTGCACATTCTTCATCAAATAGAGCCATGCAAGACTGGGTGCAAGTGCAGGCAGCCAAAGAAAACCCATCACCAGCATTCAAAGCCTTCTCAAATGTTGTTTTGAATTTTTCAAGAGTTCCATATCTTATATGTCCCAACATAGACTGATATGCAGGTTGAACAAGCTGCCAAATGGGAGAACTATTAACAATCAGCAGCACGTCAAGTGCTTGAAGACAACATCTGGGAACTAGTTTCAAAACAAGGTTCACCACATATCAAATAATGCAGGTAATATTATACATGAGTGTATCCACTCTATGACCTGAACAAGAAGACTACATAAATGGGGTGAATTGCAAATCAAAAGCAAGACTCTAGCCACCAACTGGACTGACCTCTATTTTGGCACATCTTAACACTAATGTTTCTTTCTTTTGGACTTTTTGATGCCAAATATACATTACAACTCAACTCAACCACACCTTAATTCAATTTCTTTCAATTCCAATACACTTGATGATGCAAAAGAACTTAAATTCTATTAAAGAAAATGAAGAAAACTTAGTCAACCATAAGCTTTAATTTGTTGGGATGAAGGTTGAGAATTGAGTTGAAAACAAAGAGAATAGGGACTGAAATTTAGATTATGTTAGGATTCCTCATTAAATAGAAAGTAGTAGTAAGTTAAATATGTTATTCTAGTTTAAATATATTACCCTAATTGTTTAGGATAAGATTTAAATTTGTTAGGAACTCATTATTATTAGAATAAGGATTCTAAGAACTTTTCTATATATATATCTATACCCTTCAATAAGAATTATTGTGAATTTTTTCTCCAAACTTGAGTTTTCAACTAGAAGGTGTGACGCTTTCTTCTAAAACTGATTCTTAGACCCTATGAGTGATTCCTAGATTTCTACGTGCATTGTTTGTGTTCTTCACTACAATCCAACAATTCTAATCTAAAGTTCCAGCAACCAAAACTCTAAATTCTAGCCATATCAAACCCAAATTTTAGCCAATTAAACCCTAAAATTCAAGCCTAAATTTCCGGCAATCAAACCCTAAAAATCCAGCTGTATTGAATTTGAAATTTTAGCATTCCAAATTAAAATCCAGACCTAAACTGGATATTCCAGCAACCTAATATCATCCATATTTCCTAATTTTTGTGTATTTTAGCTATTAGTTAATACTTCTTCTATTTGTCCTACATCACCAGAGGTCATTGCCAACAGATCAACATGACTCCTAGAAATTCTAATAACTTATAACCAAAACTCAGCAGCTTTATAGGTATGTACAGAAGATAACACATTCACTAGAATATCTAAAAATTAGAATAGCTTAGTGATACGAAACAAATGAATTACTTGAAGCAATTTTTCCTCAAGTTGTTTGCGTTTTGCAGATCTGACTCCTTCATCAAAGTAAATGGCTTCTGAATCGTATCTGGAACAAACAAAAAGATAAAAACTCAACATTACTAACTAACAAGTACATCACCAAAATTCAGAAATTTTTTATAAAAGTTTCAAATGCTGCTACGCCAACATATAATGAGATGTTGTGAAAATTGCATCAACGTGCATAATACCCTAAACCTGCTTTATCTAATATTGAAAGAGGATAACAAAAAGCAAGAGCTTCAAAGATAATGCACTTGCTCAACAAAAGCATTTGATTAAACAATGAATCTCAAACAATATAGCAGAAACGTGAGCGCCTCAATCCTCTTATGATTCATAGCATGCTTACTCAGATAAGCATGCGTTCAAAATGGAACTAAGCTTCTTCCCGAATCCAACCAATGGGCCAGATTGTACAGCCTCTTGCAGGTGACACCATTCCTGGTAGTGATATAAATATTCAACTTTTTCAATTACTTAAATTTTAGGACTATTTAGAGAGAAAAATAAACTGAAAAAAGCAACATCAAAGAATAATGTGAAGTTGTATACCTCATTGGTATTGACACCACAGAACTTTTCATTTGCAATTTCTTCACAGCGTACAGTAGCAACCATGACCTGCAAAGCGTCTGCTAACGAATGACATGAAGAAGAAAAGGCATATTTACTAGCCACTGCCATATTCACAAACATACCTTATGGGCAGGAAGGTCAAGGTCTTTGTTCTCCTTGATAACTTTCCAGATTTCCTGCGCACTGAAAGAAAATCCTGAGGCAGGAACTACACCACGCCGATCTCCAGCAAGACCACCAGGTGCAATAGAATGGAAGAACCTCTGCCTCAAACTAGCAACCTACATTCATAGAGATTTTGGAAAGATACCTTAAGGATAATCTCGGTTCATTTGATAAGATGACCTAATTCCATGAGTCTACAGGTATTATGAAGCAGAAAACACCAGAAAGTTTGAAGCAGAAAAGAAACCAACTAATAAGATTGAAATATAATTTGACTGCAATTAAAATATGAAAACATGGGAAATTATCTGAAACACAAGTATCTTTCTTGCCACAGAAAAATTGGAAAAACAAACAACAAGGTCATGTTAAAGCAATTTTTAGATAACCAAATCACAGAATATATAGTCCACCTGCTCTTTGAATTGCTCTTCTTTTTCTTCATAGCTAGATAGAGCAACAACTTCAACCTGTTCATAGATTAATGAAATCAGCCATATGAGAAACTAGGAAGTCAATAAGTACAATTCAGAGAAAAGTATGGGAACTCACATTAAAAAATTCACTTAATGGGGTTTCATTGTGTTCTTGTGGCTTAGGAACAGAGTCCCATATCTGCAAAAGAAAAAAAAATCAAAAAGACTATTATCATTGAGATTAACTAGAAAAGAAGGAAAAGAACCAGATCCTTGACCTTTTGGATATCTTCTCGCAAAACAGGTTCTAAATTCTCCAGCGGTGTCTAAAAAATAAAGAGAGGAATATGCAACAGGAAAAAAAAAAGGCTCAACTCCAAAAAGCCTTAATCCAAAACAAGAAAACACAAAGATGAATGTAGCAATCCTCTAAATTCCAAAAATTAATACAAAAGAAAGGAGCTCACCCTTGTTTTATCACGTATGACAAACAACAAAGTTGTTTTCCGGGGACTAAACAAGCGCATCATGACCTATGTGAATAATTCTCAAAATTTTGGACCATTTCATTTTAGAAATGAAGTCAAGAGGAGATGCTTAAGAAGACAAATACAGCAAAGAACCTGGAACACAGTCTTCAAAAGAGGTTTATTCGCAGCTTGCTCACGTCCAATATCGTGACACCACCTAATTAGTTTAATTGGTTAACTTATGAAAAGACAATGCCAGAATAACATTTTGGGAACCATGACTCAAAGGAATGTAGTACGTTTAATAGTTAACAAGACTTACATGTTTATCAATACAATATCAGAAACAGCAAGAGCAAAAAGTGCACTCTGCTTCTCAAATGCTGTATCATCCTATAGGATGAGAGTGAAGGAATTTGGAATCAATTGTGTTTTCTTCTATTCACAGAGAGTATTTAAACACTCCAGGAGATTACACGATATATTTGAAAATACAATAAATTGAGATCCCTTGATCTACTCCTACATCTTAGCTAACAACAGCTGTATAAAATATTTACACAACAATTATGGACAAAGTCAAAAATGATATAACGGTTATGAGCTGGTGCTATTAGAGAGAAGGATGACATAGGATGAGAGGAGGATGACAAAGGGAGTAAACATCAATATGTCAAAACAAAAAGAGAATTCTAATTTTAAGTACAGAGATCATATATCTCCACCCGTTGCTTTGCAAGTCCATGCCACCAACGGAATTGGTTATGAAATAGAAAAAATGAAACTACAGAACTCCAAAAGTAATATCACGTAGCCAGTATTATAAATGTAGGCAGGTGAGTTACTTCATAGAAAAATATCGATCCCTCATGTTAAGGCATGAAAGATATATAGACAACCAACAAGACATGCAAAATTCAGGCTATCACCATGAAAAGGAATAAAGCATTAAAAACTAAGGGAAGAATTTTAATATGCACCTCTCCTCGTTCTCTTCCATCAGTACCCTCCAAATCCATTACAAGAGTACAAGGTTCAATGCCGGTACATCTGGCCATCCAGATGCCTTTGGTGGTTTGAGACCTGAAAACGTAATAAATTTTTGTTAGCTAAGTTCCAAATATTTCTTTTCATTTTCCGTTCAAACAAAAAATATGTACGTACATATATGCAAATATGTGCTGTGCATGACATAAACATTACGTACGTAAATACACATGTATAATAAAATCGAAGCATATAAAAGGTGTTCTAGAATGAAAGCAACAGATGAACGTGCCTTCCTTTAAAAGCATCCATTTCTCTGAAGTTGGTACGAAATAAATTATTCAACAAAGTGCTCTTCCCTGAACAGTCCATGGAAGAGAAAAGGTTAAGCTCTTAAGACAATGAAAACTATCACCATAAGACTCATTCATCAACAGACTTGAAGGAAGCAAATGATAAAATACGAATTAGGTCAAATTGAAATTATCTTCAGAGTCAGATAGAGAACTATCGTATTATGCTCTGAATTTTGGTTATCAATAAAAACTTGCTTCCAGCTGACTAAGTTTCAAATGACTACAGCATAAAGTCTCAAGTCTCAAGTCAAAGCCTGCCCTTAGTTCGTTTAACGATGACCAATCTTCTAGTTTTCGTAATAAGGATGTGGATCATAGCATGCAGATATTCAAGAAAGCATGAGCAGAGAAGCATAAACCCAAAGATTGAACAAGATAACAGAGCAGGAGAAAGACATACCACTACTTTGTGGGCCCATGATGGAGACTACAGCATACGATAAACCACATTCCCCCAGCTTCACCACCTTGATAAAATGGTCAATTCCAGAAACATTAAATTCTCCATCCCCATCGATAAGTTGTGTGGAACAACTTTCCTCGTTTGCTGGAATCCAAATGTTCCATGTATTAATTCATAATTATATGATTTCTAAAGGTAAAAATCTTTGTGCAAAAAGCATATTATCCATACATAATTTAACAAATGTCTACTTACCCGTCGCATGTATACTAAAATTATAATAAGGTAAATTTACAGATTGAATAGAAAAGAAAAAATGGAGCTCAATCATCCCAAATGTGCCACACCACATGAGTGTATGCTTGTTTTATCTGCAACCTCGACGCATGGCATCGGCCAAATCAACATCTAAAATATATAACAACATTGTAGGAGAAAAACACATCGAATTGTGCGAAATCCAAATAAAAACGATACTAACTAGCTCTCTCGGTGTCATATAATTGGTACTTTACGTGTGCATGCCAATAAATGATCATATCCGTTGTATTCAATACATTTAACGGAAAAAGAAACCAAAAGATTTGGTAAAACTGATGCAGAAAAGGAAAACATGAAAAGCTATCAAATTTAACGTCAATCAGGTTCGTGGTTATGGTGGAGCAGCACACATTATGATAATGAGGCAAACTGAGGGAGAAAGATGAATCATGGGAAATGGAAAAGAAGAGATTACCCATTTGAATTGAAACGATACTGCAAATGGATAGGAGATGAATTTGAGCAAAGAGACGTCAGATTGATTGACAGAGAATGCAGAGGGAAAACAGAGAGGAGGAGTTATTTTCTGACTTTGGGTCTTATTATTGAAGGGGGCCTCACTATCCAAAAACAAAATGAAAAGTAAAGAGAAAAACACTCGAATTCAATGTCTCTCTCTCCCTCACTTGTTCACCTTTTGCACGATTCTGAACCAAAGAATGAAATGAAGCCTAAATCAAATGTATTACTCTGTTATGAATAGATTGTATTACAGTATCTTACATCTGTTCATTCCAACTACGTGATTATGGGCTCAGACAAATGGGAGCTGAACATAATCTTGGTCGTTCCCGACAAAGATGCTGCATCAGCGATATAACGAACTCTAAGGTTTTTACGTACAAATGCTAGTGTATGAAATAAATGATTATAATGTAAGACATTTTTTGTCCAAAGGGACAATTTTGTCAATGTCTCATAAAGTTGAACTAGCGTTAATTGCAATTTGATTTTTAAATAAATTACCAGTTAATTATGTCATTTGATCCAGACAAAAGATACTAAAGTGGCCCAATAAATGATCTAAATTAGTGGGTCAAAGTTCGGGTAAAAAATGGGTCCCGATTAGTGTGGACTGGATCCATATCGGCCTTGTGATGGGAAAGTCCGATATGGAAGCTATATAAAGGTAAGGTCTCGTGCAGTTACTTATAAGCTGTTCACGAGCATAAGGATTTCTGACCCATTAAAGAAGTTCGGAACTTGAAGAAACTGTAGAAAGGCCTTGCCCATGAGTCGGTGAGCATTTTCCGCTAAAGGATCCGGGAGATTCGGAGACGTTTCGAGCTCGGAATCGACATCGAAATCAAAGATGGAACCGAAATCCAGGTATTTCGCATTACCTCCGTTATTGATCCTTTCACGGGACCCTGGGGTACGTAATAAGGTCCCTTCTACGTACTTACATATGGTATCAGAGCGGTTACGTAATCAGATTGCCAGAAACGAAGGTTTTTCGATTTTTCATCTCATTTGATTTTTCGTTGTTTTTGATTCGTTTTTCAGCTTTTTTGCGTGATTAATTGCGTAAAAGTAGTTTACATAAGATTAGTTACGAAAAACGGGTCGAAAATGGGTCAAATGGAGCGAAAAAGGGGCTCCCGGGATGCCGAAAATCGCTTCGGGTGTCGGAGCCGGCGAAGGACATCGAGCCTCCAGTAGAAGGAGGACGCGCGCGCGCCCCACACGCCCTCGTCCTGCCACCGCATGGAACGGCGGGCCATTCGGGCCGTCCACGCGTCTGTCCACGTGGCCTCGTGGATGCGAGCTAAGCGAGCGGCGCGTGCAACGCACGCACCAATAGTGGTCAGCACGTCAGCGATGACGTCATCCGCTGACGTCGGTGCGCGTGCACAGCACACGCGCGCTCGGACGCGCTGGCCACTATTGGCGCGTGCAACTCGTCATGCTGACGTCAGCGTACGGATAGCTACAATACCTCTAAAAAAACCCAAAAAAATTCCAAATTTCTCGTAAGGTACCTCGGGATGTTTTGGGTCAGTTTTCGGGTCCGAAAAATTTATAAAGTAATCTTTTTCTATTTTCTAGATTTATTACATTAGTAATAAATTAAAGTTTAACTCAAGAAAAAGGAATTAAGGTATTCTGAATCCGATTTCGATTGAATTTTCATGCTTCGGACTACGTATGAGGGAGATACATGAGGGCCTCGTGTCTCAGGTCTCATTTTCAGTGTTCGAGATTGCATGATAATCCATCCGAAAGAAGAATTAAGACATTCTGAAGTCTTTTTTGAGTGAATTTTCGTGCAACGAACTTGCCATAAGGGAGATACATGAAGTAGACGTGTCTCAGGAGGTCAGTTCAGTATCCGATGAAGCACGATAATCACTCTTCTGAGATTTTTCTTTTTTGAAGGTCTCAAATAAAATTTTCGGAGAATGTCTTCAGCACGTGTGTGTGACAATAAGATTGTGCGTTCGGAGTTTTACATTTATTGAGGTTACATTGTCACATACAGTATGCCCATAAAGGATGTGAGGATGACATAAAGATGTATCCCTTGTGTTTGCCGACTTTTTGGATGCTGATGAGAATGTAGTCACCAAAGTGGCCTTTCAAGTCAGTATTTTGAATTGTTTTGCTTACAAGTTGGGAGATGTCTCTGATTTTATGTCTAGTTATTCTGTCTAAAGGTGTTGGCCTTACATAAAATTTTGAGATGTTCATAAAGGCATTAGATGGAGGAAGGCAGTTGCTCAAGTGAGCTATTCACCCAAAGGTGGTAGTGTCATGAGAGTTGATGGGTGGTACTCTAATCGCTTTTATGTGTGGAAGTTTAATTACATATATTATGTATTCAACCCAAAGGTGTTTCATAATATGTGTGATCGGATTTTCAGAAAAGATACTATTAATGGCTTTAGTATCGTTGTTGTCCTACATTAGTGCTGAATTAAAGATTATCATCATGAAGTCACCTTTCCAGTCAACCAAATCAGTGTTACTATTGAAACCCTTGCTAGTTCAATATAAGGAATTAGACGGAGAATTGGACGGAGGATGTTTTAAAGGTTATGGAGATAGCTGTAGTTCAAATGGCCATTCGGACGGGTAAGCCATCTCCACTTACATCCATGAGCTTTACAGCTCTCAAAGCAGCCTATTAAGCCTAGGATCGGTCTAACAAATTGCATCTGATGACCGTTAAGAAATCCATACCTAACCATCTACAAAGTGGACTTCCGAACACAGATATAGCGAAGCAATTTCTTGAGATAGTCTCCGTGAGGTACACAGTCTCATCCGGTATTGAGACAAGTGCCTTAATGAAAGTATTATTCTCCATAAAGTATACAGAGGAAAAGGGGGAGTAATGGAGTATTTATCAAGAATAGTTTATTTTCACAGTAGGTGAAGATATTGAAACTTCAATGCTTTGATATTTCATTGTGTTGCTGAGGTGGAGAAACTCAAGTTGTTACTCCTGCAGTCCTCGAAGCAACTTTAGGGAAGACAAAGATGAAGCCCATTAAGTTCACAGGTAGAAGTTCAAATTTTCTCCACATGCTGATGTTGGTCAAACCAGTTCAGGTAAATGTCCTTAGGACATAAAGAAATCAGTAGTATGAGGTTTAAAGGAAGACTGAGATCATCAGGGTATTCTTTGGTTTATCAATTATGAATTTGCGATAGTCGCATTAAGTATAAGTGACTATTTAGTGGAACATCAGATCAAGGTGGTTCCACAATGCAGTAGTTCATATCTGGGATAAAACCAAATAAGGGAATGAGGAGTTGATGGTTCACAACAATAAAGAAGTGGAAGTAATACCTATAAGGGGTGTATGTACTGAACTTTACAGTAAGGTTCATAGGGTTACACGACACATTTATATGTGATCTTTTGATCAATTAAGGACACTGAAGGTTAACGTTTTGCATTTAACACGTCTGTTACATAGTTGCTGTTTAATGTAAAACATAAAGATACAACTTTCTTGTCATATAGTTTGTATAGAATGTGTCTTATCCCGAATTAGATATATACTTCTTCGTATCATGCTAAACAAGGTATGAAAGACCTAATGAATGAGAAGTTATACATGGTGTGACATAAATATTTAAGCCACATTTCCAGAGCTAGGATTGGAAAATTGATCAAGGAAAACATTTCTCAATTCTAGGTTAAGATGATCTGGAACATGTATTGACGATCACAAGGGTAAGTTGACTAATAAGGACATTAGGGTCAACTCATACTTCTAACTTGTTGAGTTTGATACATAAAGATTTCGATAGACCTCATACAATTGCATTCTACAATTATAAAGTATTCTGACATTTCTTGGTGATTATTCCCATAGTCAGTGTTCTTGCTTAAAGTCTGAAGGTTGAGAACCAGTTGGAAAAATTCATCTAGATAGTCAGATTTGACCATGGAGGAGAATATCATGGCAAGCATGATGTGTCAGGACTTTAAAAGGTCCGTTTGCCAGATATATGAAGTTAGTTGGAATAGTGACTTAGTTCACTATGCCGAATCGTTCTGAGCAAAATGGTGTATTGCCGAAAGGCATATTGCACCCTAAAGGACTTAAAGAAGTCAATGCAGAGCAGAACTAATCTACCTATCTAGAAATTGAACAACTCAGCCTTACGCACAATCGTGTAAAGGGCTGCCCTACCTCAGTAAGATCTCGGTAGGATAATCCTTATAAAGAAATCTTGCATACTCGTTTTCTTCATTTCCATTTAGTAAAAGATCTCATCCACTTTACATCTACATATTTGACTGTGGATAAGGAGGGACCAGAATAGTGGAATCACAAACAGCCAAGTTTCTGGAATACCATGTCTATGACGATGTTGGGTCTTTTGACCTTTCGGATGATAGCAGGGTGGATACTACTGTTATCCCGTATCCACTACTCATATAGTTAGATCTGGCGGATCTAGACTTTTATACCATACCTGTACAGGAACAGGAACCCATACCTGTGCATAAAGGATTCCTGGGGGTACAAGATCTAATACAGTTAAGTAAATCCACTAGAGTGAGACGACCTGCTATCCCATCTGACAACATAGTCTATCAGGTGTACTAAATTATGTTATTAGACATATTACAGATCCAGTTACTTTTACAGAAGTTGTTTCTGGACCCAATGCGGATGTATGGTGGGATGCGATGAATCACAAAATGCAAGCCATGAAGCATAGTAAGATCTAGGAGCTAGTTGATTTGCATCAGGAACTGCAAGCTCGTCAGTTATAAATAAAGTTGAGACCTAAAGGATTTCAGGATAAAGGTTAATGGTTTATGGACTCGCTCGATTGCATAAGGGTTCACTCAGGGAAAAGGTTAACTTTGTGTTACCTTTTCTTTCGTATCCTCATAGGATACATTTTGAGTGATAGAAGCAATTGTAGCTTATGATGATACAAAATTACACCAGAAGGTTGTCATAACCATCTTCCTGAATAGAACCTTTATGAAGTAGTCTATGAGGTAAAATCTGTAGGGTCCCAGGATCCATACAGTACTGAACTGGTTTGTGAGTTATGCAGATCAATATATGGTTTAACCTCCTGAAGGTGATACCTTACTTTTGATGAGGTTATGACCTTTTCCGGCTTCTTGGAAAATAAAGTCAGAAGGATGCTTGAACTATGAAGTTGAGGGGGAGCAAAGTTATCTTCCTATTACTACATAAGGATGGTAAATTGCTCACATCAAGTCAATTGATCATGTTGCATGAGGATAAACAATTTTTGGTCAAGAACCTTGACATAAGGACCTTAGTATAACATCTTCTATCCTAGGTATTCGGATTTACTAGGACATATCTCAACACTCACCAAATCTCTCAAAGAATGCATACATTGAGTATGTGTTACAAAGGTTTAATACAGTTAACAGTAAACCTGTCGTAACACCTATCTCTCACAGTGAGAGATAATCTTTGATACAGTACTCAAAGAATAAAGTGAAGGGAGAGATTATGAGGAATGTTCCGTATCTAGTATGGCGGATAGCTTGATGTATGCTAGGCTATGTACTAGATAGGACATTGCATTGACTGCTTGGTCAATATCTGGTTAATCCAGCTATAGACTTTTGGAATACAGTCTAGTGAGTATTGAGATACTTGAAGAAATTAAGGATTATATGTTGACATATAGTAAGGTCAACAGACTAGACCTCGTAGGGAATTCAGGTTTGAAGTTAACTATGTGTTCGGATGATCGAAAGTTCACCTAAGGTTACAGTTCAAGTTTGCAGATGGTACATAGTTGTAGAAGTGTGTCAAAGGACACGTGTAACTTCCTCGACTAGGCATGCAGAGTGCATGCTAAAGGGGCTGCTTCGTAGACGGTTTAACTCAGAAATTTAATTTCTGAGCTGTCTGTGGTCCATTCAGAGGCTAAACCCATTTGATTTTGTTGTGACATTCTTCTTACAGTATTGTTTGATGACAATGAAGAATATCATAGGGTCATAGCAGTTAAAGATCAATTAGTTGGTCATAAGGATGTTGACACGAAAAAGTGACATAAGGGTTGGAGCATTATAAGGACTGAGGAATTGTGAGTCGATCCTTTAACTAAAGGGCTTCACCCACTTGTGTTTGTAACACAAGTATATAGTATGGGTGTATTGATGTCGTTAGACACTGCCTGTTAGGGGATCGTTACATTGCTCCATGTACATTTGTACATTTTAAAGTATTATGATAGTATGATGGTTACTGGAAAAGATGATCATCATTTAGCCTCAGTATTAAGTGTCATCATACAATGTCATAGTACGTATGAAAGTCTTAAGATTTGTGTCAATCTTAAGCATTTGAAGGTCACTGGGTATATACAGATTGACCTTGTACCTATGTCATTTAGACGCATACAGTTTAGCATAGATATCTATAAAGTTTGACATGAAATAGGGGGATATAAGTTTTTAATCCCATAAAGGGTTCTCTAATGCAGTTTGGCATTCAGTTGGAGAACATAAAGGTTTTTTCTAATGCTGTTTGGCATTCAGTGAGAGAAAACAAGATTTCTCTAATGCAGTTTAGCACATGCGGTATAGCATAAAGCTGGAGAAATTGAGACCTACAAACGAAGATGATACAATTTAGATCATAAAGGTATCATCGTAGTTTGACACACTCCATTTTTCAATTCATGTTACTGGGGTATTAGGTATTCGTGATTGTATTGGATCTGTGTCACACAGGACACATGTATCTGATACTTTTCGGTACCGAAAGCCTTGCGGGACAGAATGATGGACTTTCGTATCTTTGGATCAAATGTTTTATTTTCAAAACTTAGTCGACTATACAGTAGCGTGACTTAACCAACTTTTAAAATTATTTTTAAACTAGATTCTGTTGCAATTAATGCTTGTCCAAGAGGGAGATTGTAAGACATTTTTTGTCCTTAGGGGCAATTTTGTCAATGTCTCATAAAGTTGGACTAACATTAATTGCAATTTGGTTTTTAAATAAATTACCGGTTAATTTATGCCATTTGATCCAGACAAAAGATACTAAAGTGGCCCAATAAATGATATAGATTAGTGGGTCGAAGTCTGGGTAGAAAATGGGTCCCGATTAGTGTGAACCAGGTCCATATCGACCTTGTGATGGGGAAGCCCGATATGGAAGCTATATAAAGATAAGGTCTCCTGCAGTTACTCATAAGCTGTTCATGAGCATAAGGATTCCTGACCCGTTAACGAAGCTCGGAACTTGAGGAAACTGTAGAAAGGCCTTGCCAGTGAGTCGGTGAGCATTTTCTACTAAAGGACTCGGGAGATTCGGAAACGTTTGGAGCTCGAAATCAGCATCGGAATCAGAGATGGAACCGAAATCTAAGTATTCTACATTACCTTCATTTTTGATCCTTTCACGGGACCCTGGGGTACATAATAAGGTCCCCTCTGCGTACTTACATATAAGCCACCCATAAGAGTGTGTGAATTTGAACATAATGCTAAAACTATACTTAATGATTATTCATTTATGAATAAAATGATCTCTGCCAGTAATAATCATGAAGGTTATATCCGTGTTTAGTGCCCATGTCAACTTCATTTGCAGTTCACTCTATCATGGAGGTTGTCTTCACTCGCCTTATTCAATTATGATCATGTACTTTAAATACAAAGACAACAACTTTATCTCTTCTTCTCTTTGTTTGCATAAGTGCTATGTTCCTCTACTTTTATTTCCTCTTCTTTTCTTTTATCATATCAAAGCTAGTTGGATCCGGTTAAGGAAAATGGCTTAAACACTCTATTTAGTGTTCAGAGCTTGTAGGCGTAAACTACAAGTACTGGAGAATATGCATGGAAGCCTTTCTTCAAGGTCAAGATCTGCGGGAATTGGTCGTTGGAGTTGATTCAAAAATACTAGTTGATACTGCTAAATTATGAAGAAAATGGAAGGTCAACTGTTGGAAAGCTCTTTTTGCATTGGGGACTTGAATAGACAAAGAGTACATTTATCATGTTCATAATGTCGATTCTCTACTGGTCAGGAAAAAAACTTAGGAGCAAAAATTTTTTATGCGTGCCGATCACACTAAAAAATAAATTTTAACTCTGCATAATTAAACTTGTAATAATAGTAAGAAAGGATCATATTTATAGAGAATATGTGATTAGCTTTTGTAATGAACAAATCAGTGTATAGGATTGGGAGAGAGACGTAATTTTAAACTATGGAAGACAAATTAAATCAAACAATAAAAATTGCAAGAATTAATTAATGAGTTTTAAATCCAATTATCGATTCAATCTCAACTTTCACATGAATGTACATAATAAATCGTAACGTTGTTCTCGTACCTCTATCTGAAACTATTAACCATATATTAACAACAAACTTTGTTAATCACATTTTTTCCTTAGAATGTAACTAATAAAAACAAGCTCTTTAGTTAGGTCTAATTGTCAGATAACCCAACATATGCTCCTTATATTAACTAAGTTTTTTTTTGGTAAAAAAGGAATCAATTACTAAGAAAATATGGCCACAAGTTCAAAATACAGCAGTAAAACAACAATACACAAAGGAGAACTAAATTGTATAGTATCTCTAGCATATTACTGCACCTCAACAGTAATTATGGAGGAGCTGGTAATCCATCACGGCTCAAAATACCAACCAAAGAAGATGGAGGTGCTAAGACCCAATTACC
>JAOSBM010000001.1:11923252-11937907 GCA_027568955.1 Erythroxylum tenue
AAACATTGATTTTCTCAACAAGTCTTCTACCCTCTCTCGCAAAAATGTAGAATTTCCAGATTAAATTGAATTTTGTCAGGAATTTACCTTCAAGTTCGTCTGAACCATTTGTTTGCTTTGACTCGGTTGAATTGTGTTTAGATATGTTCGCTTTGCTTCAGCCTTATGCCTTACGGTTCGATTTGCTTTTGCTTCCGCTTTCGTTTTGTTTCCGTACTTTGTTACCCGATTCGATTCATTTCAGTTCGTTCCGTTTTCGATTTCGAGCCTTCGATTTGCTTTTGTTCTGTTTTTTCGTTTCGTTTTCCGATTGGGATCCGAATCATGTATAAGTATGAATGTTTCGGATTAAGTAGTTGGGTTCCAGATGTGGGATCCAACATGTCGTATGTGTTGTTTTACTTGTTTTTAACAGTTGTTCCTTTTTCTTTTGGTTATGACACATAACAAATGCAACCACTTGGTGTTTTCATGGATAACACAGGTATGATTTACACTCATCATCATTCTATATTTGGAGACTCTAGACCACATGCTCAGGTAGTATTTGTAACATTGTCTTTTTGTAATTTGATAGTAATCTTCTAATGATTTGAATTTTCTATGTCTGGATCACTTGGTTATGACACATAGCAAATGCAGTCACTTGGTGTATCTATGGAATCTTTTAATGATTTGAATTTTCTATGTCTGGACCACTTGGTTATGACACATATCAAATGCAATCACTTGATGTATCTATGGATAACACAAGTATGGTTTACACTCGTCATAATTCTATGTCTAGAGACTTTAGACCACATTTTCAGGTAGTATTTATAATATTGTCTTTTTGTAATTTGTTAGTAATCTTCTAATGATTTGAATTTTCTATGTCTAGACCATTTGGTTATGACATAAGACAAATGTAGCCATTTGGTGTATCTATGGATAACACAGGTATGATTTACACTTATCATCATTCTATGTCTTGACAACATTCTCAGGTAGTATTTGTAATATTGTCTTTTTGTAATCTTTTAATAATATTCTAATAATTTGAATTTTCATCTTAGGCCATTCATGTAGAAAAAAGTAAACGAAGTTTTAATGCTAATATCCCACCTTCAATGTGCATGATTGATTTACTTATGACACTCTTTTTTACGTTTATTTCTTAATTTCAATTATTGCATTTGAAGTTAATGTCACATTTTATTAATAATTATATTAATTAATTAAAAGTATATTTTTCATGGATAGGCTCAATAAACGTATGGTTTAAGCTCAGAGAATAGCTCGAGTAGAGATGGACCTGATGAATATCAAAGAAGAAAATTTCACTATGATGAAGAAAAGTTGGATGAAGAGTTATGGCTATGTCACGATGATTGATAAGTAAATTTTGGGTTTCCTGGTCTTTTATTGCTCTTTAGAGAAGCAAGCTCTAACTTATTATTGTTCTTACATACGTTTATGAAGATCTCCATTAACAACTTGTACAAGAGTTTCTTTAGAGCCAAACTTTCCGATTCTTACATCTTTATTTACAACAAAACATAAATTCCAAATACATATTTAAGAAGCAAACCCCAAAAATCAGACAAATGAAAGAGAAAACAAACAATCAAAATTACCCACTTTGTCTTCTATATATGGCTATTCAGGAAGCTAGCCCCCAAAAAGACAAATAAAAGGAAAAAGAAACAAAATCACCCATTCTGTACTCTGTATAATTATGCACAATCTGGCTTTGGCAGCCAAATCAGAAACAAATAGAAAATTCTGATACTGCAGGTAACTATTCTCTTCTTCTTTCTCCAATAATATCATGGAGAATGGACTTGGTGACCATCTTTGCACAAAGTTTGTCTCAAATGCATTCGATATTGCAACCAGATGTAAAATTATTCGAACAACAACATGGAGAGGCCTATGCCCCTTCTTTTGACAATCAAAGGTCTATCCATCACTATAAACATGAAAGCAAGTACACTGATGACGAGAGATAATGTTACTATGAGGTCTTGGATGTTTGATTTCACTATTGTGTTCTTTGTATTTCATAGACAACTCATTTTCTGCAAGTCTTGAAGGATGAAGAGGCTAGGACCAATTGTATGGTTGTCCAGTTCCGTTGACAATTGTTGTATTGTAAGAAAGCTTTCTGCATAGGGATGATATGGCAGTTAGCTGCCATTGTATCCACATTTCATATCCTTCTAAATACATAGTACCGGAGATAGCCAAAGATCGTCAAGATTAAGCATGTTGTCCTTGTTACTCTCTACTTTTGACATTTTTGAAAATTTGAATGAAATCTTTTTAATGAAATTTTTTTCCTTCAATTCTATCACACAACTTAATTAATAAAATATATTTTTAATTTTTAATTTTTATTTATATCTTTATATTTTAGTTAATTTTTTAAATTATTATTGTTAAAAATGAATTACTATTTTTATTCTTAAAAATACTAAATTTATTTAATCTCACTAATAAATTATATTTGCCAAAATTTAAGTTCTCTATTTATCTCTTTATACTTTAATTTAAAATTTTTAATTATTATTGTTAAAAATTAATTATTTTTATCATGAATTTGTTTAATAAAGTGAATTATTAATTAATATATACAAGTGATTTTGCTTAAGATAATTTGATAATGCGCTAAAAATAGTATTTAACCTATAAAGAAGAATGTTTAAAGGACATTAAAAAAGAAGTTAGAATAAAATTAGATCCTTTTTATTGACTTTCTTTAAATATACTTAAATTTTTACGAATATTTAAATAAACGATAATAAAGAAATATTATTTTATTTTTATTTTAAATTTTATACTAGATTCAATCTTAGTTTAAATTATTAAATTTATTATTAGTTTAATAAGCATTATTAGTGCATTTTTTATTTCAATAAATTATTTTATTTTATACTATATTTTAACTTATTCTTATAATTTTAACTTATTATTTATTATATATTGGTTTTATAATTGTTTAATACCTATTGAATTTTTAAACCTTAAACCTTTTTATTGACCAGTTCAATGGCTGGTTTAGTTTTTAAAACAGATTATACCATTTCAAGTCCATCTTGAACTGCTTAAACTTGTGAACCTATTGAAAAGAAAAAAAAGAGGATAATTGAGTCAGTAATATCAAATAAAAACATAATAAATAGTGACAAATGCGCAAAAAGTGACTTCCCTTGTTTTGCTACTTAAAATGTGCGTTTCTCTTGCCCTTTTACATCAATCATTTCGTCAACTTATAGCTAAATTCAAGATGTACTTTCAAGGGCCCAAAAACACTCGGCTAGTACTAGTAGGTCTATAAGAAAGGTCTACTATCGTTGGTTTTCAATTGCACTATCGCCAAAGAAAAATAAATGCCTAAGTGCTCTTTTACCGCAAGGAATGTTAGCTTCTTCAAAACCCAAGCTTTTGTTGGAAAATTGCGTCGGGATCAAATCTTGATTATAATGAAATAATTACGAATTTTTTGTATTTTGATTTTTCAAAAATTAAGATTACTTTAATTCTATAAAACGATTAAACACATAAATTATAACAAAATATAAATCGTAATTTGTACCTTATTCTGAAAATTGATCTTTTCTTTTTGTATCCGTCAAACCATTTTCAAAACCGATCTATCTCAACCACCCTAGCTTAACAAGTATCCGTTGTCTAATGATATCCAATTAAGCTTATTTATAATAGATTTTGGACGTTTTAATAATTTAATTGAAATTAAATTCTAATTTTAATTAAAATTTAATTAAAATTACAAATAATTCTAATTAAATACCAATCATGCTCAAATAAGATCCAATATCCTATATTAGTCCTTATTTATTAAATATCTCATATGTAATCATAAAGTTTCTCAAACTTTACAATCAAAGTCCAACTTGATTAAAAATATCTTTGCTCTCTTTAAAATGTTATTTATGTGAGACCCGTTAGGTTCTCAAATATGTTGACAATTATTATAAAATATAATTCTAATTTATAATTAGAATTAGATAAATGAAAATTTCTTTTATTTTATCTTTAATTCTCCAATTAAACAATTTATAATCACAGATTAAGATTGACATCTAGCAACACATCATGACCACCCAAATATTTATTAGTGTCAAAATGGTTTTGACTAACTTTTTTGTGCATAAATTTTTTTCCATATAATTCAATTCTTTCATCATACAATATTCGTTCTGATTAGACATAGAGCAAAAAAATTAATGTTTACTATATTTTGATTCCAATCATATTAGTTCTCTGCCATTAGTTATTGATTCAAATGATGAGATTTGTAAACTATTTTACAAAGCATTATTCTACATTGTTTAAAGATTTTCCGAATCAGTACTAATCGAGAACAACAAAGCATGCTCCCTAATTACTTTAGGGTGATGGATCCTATCTTAATCACTTAACTACTTTTGTATAATTTATGCTATATCCAATAACTGCTATCTGAATGAGTCATGATTAAATAGGTCATAAGTAGTATCAAAATATAGCAATCCCTATACAAGATAACTTTGGAGACTTCAAGTCAAATGATCACTTATACAATCATCACAATGAGAATTCTATAAACATACAAGTAATGTTCCAAATTGAATTCTCATATAGGGTTTGTTAATGAACTTGTTCTCTTACAAGTACCCACACATTTGTTTAAGTATCTCCATACTTTAGCCTATGAGATCGACTATTTCTTTCACGAGTTAGTCTTTTTACGTTCTATTAATGTTCAATCTTAATAGAATAATGATTAGAAATAATTTATGGATAATACATAAATACAATATAAATAAGATAATTATAATCTCATAATAATTTCATTTGCAATGTATAATTATCCCACGAACTTTATCATATACAAGATAAAAATACCTTTAAATTATTTTGTCACTAAACTACAATCAATCGATTAACTGTAGGGTATAAACTAACAATCTCCCACTTACACTAAGATAATCGTTTAAGTATCTTATACCATATCACCATATGACGATTATGCTACTACTGAGATAATGACTTGATGAGAAAATTTTACAAGATTCTCTATAGTGAGAACTTGCTTAAATCTTACAACTTCCATCTTAATTATCATCATAATTAAGAAAATTTGCCTAAATACATACTTAGATCTTTGATGAGACCTTAACTCCTTTTGCGTGCCCAATAGCTCTAATGTTTAACGATGCTACGATATCATAAACTAAGAAATTTTGTTGACAACAAACTAGATATAAGGACGAGTGATGCAAAGATATTGTAGGGCACCAACATTATTATGATACTTAGCAACATCAGGAAGGGGATGACCATGATTTTTAGATGAAGGAAGAGTAGTGGTAATGGGTAGGCTGCAGGTTTAGAATTATGGAGACTAGTTCAAAGAAGGAGATCTTTGATGTAGGTATGATGAGTAACTAGAAGACAAGTAGGTGTAGTGATAGCCTTGATGCCAAGAAAGTGATGAAGAGGACCTAAATCTTTGATTGTGATGGTGGTGTTGAGATCATTAGTAAGAGATGTAATGAACGATGGTGAAAAACCTATAACTAAGATATCATCCACATAAACCAAGATAAGGCTATGTGACTAGAGGTGGTATGAATGAATAGGAAAGTGTTAGATTTGGATGAGAGAAAAGCAAGATCAAGAAGGTTTCTATTTACCTAGGAAATTAGGCTCAAGGAGCTTGTTTCAAGCCATACAAAGCTTTATGGAGATGACAGACATCATAAGGATAGTAGGAATCTGTGAACCCAGGAGGTTGAGACATAAAAAATTGTTCATAAAGATGATCATGTAAAAAGACATTTTGACATCAAATTGATGAATATGCCAATTATGGTACATAGAAAGAGTAAGAATAACGCGAATTGTGGTGGGTTTGACAATATAACTAAAGGTGTCAGTGTAATCAATGTCAGGAGTCTGATAATAACCTTTAGCTACCAGTCAAGCCTTATGATGCTAAATGGAGCCATCAAGATTTCGCTTGGTACAAAAGACCCATTTACAACTAATAATGTTAGCATTTGGTGAAGGAGGAATTAGAGTTCGAAGTATGATTACAATGGAGAGCATTAAACTCCTCAAACATGGCTTGATACTAGTGTGGAAATTTGTTGACGTGAGTGAAGGATGTTGGATAAGAATTTATAACAAATGTGGAATAGGTGACATAATCATCAAAGGAGTGAGGAATGCGGGCGTGATCACGTGTGCAAGTGACCAGATGATAAGAGGACAGTGGTGGAGGAGGAATAGGTAAGGGTGGAGAAGTAAGGTGAGTTGGGTTAAAAGATAAAATTAAGGAGAGAACAGAGGAAGTTGAAGGGGAAGGAGAAGAATAAGAATAAGAAGAGAGGGAATAATAGAAATCATGTTTTAGGAAATGCACATGTCGAGAGATAAAAAGTATAGAGGTGTGAGGAACAAAACAATGGTAGCCTTTTTACTTGGAGCAATATCCTATAAAAACACAGAGAATAGATTTAGGGGTGAGTTTATCTAGACAAGTGAAGCCTAAAAAGGGAAAACATGTGCAACTGAAGACTCAAAGGTGAGAGATATTTTGTGTACTGTGAAAAAGTATTTCATGAGGAGACTGATGATTAAGGATATGTGTAGGTAAAAGTTTGATGAGATAAACAATAGTAGAAAAGGCTTTAACGTGAAAAGATTTTGGTGAATAGGAATGCAAAAGGAGGGTAAGTCCTGTTTCAGTGATACAACGAAAAAGATAGAAGAGTTTTTTCATTTCCGATGACTACTTGATTGGATCCGTCATACAGGGAAACAAATTCGATAATGTGAGAATTATGAGTCATGTGGGCAGTGGCTACAGTATCCGATAACCTTTAAAAAATAGTATTGGTATTAAGGTGTGTACTGTCTGGTTCAGGTTAAATATTCGTGGCAGTAAAAGCTGTAGAAATATATTATTAATATGTTGAGAATTAGAAACGATTATGAGACTTAGAATATTGAAAATGATAGAAGAGTTTTTCATTTCCCATGACTACTTGATTGGATCCTTCATACAAGGAAACAAATTCGATGATGTGAGAATTATGAGTCATGTGGGCAGTGACTACAGTATCCGGTAACCTTTTAGAAATAGTATTGGTATTGAGCTAGGTACTGTCTGGTTCAGGTTGAATATTCGTGGCAATAAAACCTATAGAAATATATTATTAATATGTCGAGAATTAGAAAAACGATTACGAGACTTAGAATATCGAAAATGATAGTGGGCAACAATATGGCCCAATTTCTAACAAATTTGACACTATGTGGATGACTTAGTGGACCTGGGAAATGAACCATGATTGGATGCTTGGACTGGAGGTTGAAACTAGGTTTGAAAGTGTTGTGAAGGAGTTGGTCCAGAAGGCTAATGTAGTGGACTGGTTGGACCAATAGGCCCAGGGGTGTATGAAGGACCAAAAGGAGACTCAGTAGGAATAGGGTTAACCCACGAAGCAAAAGACTAATTCAGTGGGTCGTATCTCCCTCTGCAAGCTCGTCCATTGCCTTTGTTGTACACGTCGTGGAAGTGACGACCACCGGTGTGAGAGACAAACAGAGTTGTGACCAATAGTGAAGGTGAGAGAAAGGAGAGCAGGCGTTGATCATGAACGAGAAGTTTCGCGCGAAGCGTGGGAAACTTCATGGTAGTATCATGGTGTTCAGTTGCAGTGATGAAGGATTCATAGTCAAATGGGAGGCCATTCAGAGTGAAGAGAACTAGGTCATTGTCAAATACTGTATCACCAATAGCCACAAAATTATCAGCAGTGGTAAAGATAAGAGAGAGAAAATCAGAGATAGTGTTGGATCCTTTCTTTAGCGTGTGGAGCCGGAGACGGAGAAGAGAGCCTTAGAAGTAGATTATTGCATGAAATGATCTGCTAATCGAAGCCAGAGGGCATAAGTGGTGGGATAGTTGAGGGTTAGTCGGATGATTGATAGAGAGAGCGATGCTGTTAGGAAGCAATAGACAAGTTGATCATATTTGTGCCATTTGTGGAATTCTAGAGATAGAGATTTTGAGCTAGAGGCTGCTGTAGGTGGGGAGATTGTACCATCCACATAGCCAATGAGATTAGGGTAATCAAAATAACTTCAATTTGATTTTTCCAAACAAGATAATTAGTGGAATCTAATGGTGTTATGAGGAAGTTTGAGATTTGAATGAAGGGTAATATTGATATAGTGATATCTGCCATTTGAATGTTGTATTGAGTTTGTTATTAATGTTGATTGTGGTATTGTTGTGACGAATGGCTTGTGGTATAATTCTGTCAAAGGGTTGAATTTCTTCTGAAGTATGGACATTGGTGTCGTGAGTGTCTGGTGTAATGATTCTGTCGAATTGGGATGTGAGTTGGTTTTTAGAGTGTAAATTGGGATGTGGGTTGACTTGAGTGTGTGAAAAAAAAATATTACGTGCTTGTGAGCTCTGATACCATGATAAATGAGCAATTTGTATTGTATTTCTGATGATTGTTACATACACCCTTTATATACCCTAGTATAGATACATTAGATAAGAGAGGATATGAACAAAAAGGATTTATAACAGATTACAGATAAGAGTTATCTACATGTTACAACTCTTATCTAATATATTACAGATAAGAGTTGTGTGATCAATAATAATAGAAAATAAGATAGCTGAAATCACATGTTATTAAATGGCATATACACTTCTTTTGGTAAGATGGTAACCAGTTCCATATATCATTATGTTATTGTAATGCACTTTCCAGTTACTTTAGAACTCAAAGTAACTTAAAATACTAAATAGGCTATAATATAATATGCAAGCAACACAACACCTTTGCTTATGTTTTTAAGCCAAAGCATCCTTGACGAGAACTGTGCCGGTGAGAGCCAGCCATAAGTGTAGGGCAAGGCCTATCTTCGTTAGGAGCCTACCGTTCCATAATTTCCTTTATTTAAGGTTAATTTAATAATTGTATAGAGAAGTAGAATATACAATATTTTTAGTATCTCTCCCTTCTCATGGGGCCCACTGTTAATTTAATGGTTAATAAGATTTTTGGGATCTTTTTGACTCCTTCTCTCTTAGTTGGCAATATGTTCAAAGTTGACTCAGAACAACTTGTAGCAATATGTTCAAAGTTGACATACCATTAACTTCTTGTGTTTATAATTTCCTTTAAAGCATTTGAATGCATTTTTATACTCAATTTTTTTATTTCTATCAACATATAAATCTAAAATACTCAACTAAAAAAATTAGGAACAAAAGATTTTTACAAATTTGACTTTTAAATTTTCAGTGATAATTTAAAGGTAAAGTCTCTAACTTTTTTTAAATATATTTTTAGCTTACTAAATATTTAAATATTTAAGTGATAATTTATTGCAACACTTACGGATCATCTACCTTTTTCTTTTAGTGCAATAAATCCATAAATTTATTATATATAAACTTGAAGTCTATTTAATTTACATTTTAGCACTCTCTAGGTCCTTGAATAAATTACAATAAAAGAATAACCCAGTTATAAAAATATATAATTAAATAAATTAGTTCTTGACTTTGTTATTTTAATTATTTTATTCTAAAAAAAGTATTATTTATTTTATATTATTATTTAAGTGTCACAAAATTTATTCTTTTTTAGTTTATTTATATTTATTTAAACTAACGTAATTTTAAACTTACTTAAAATTTGTAAGTTATTATTAACTGATGTTATGATTATTTTTTATTGCATATGTAAACTTGTAGATTGATATGCATATTAAATTTTAATAATGAAAATATACTTTTAAAATTTATATACTGCCAATTTATTAAGTTTTTTTATTTTGATTTCGCTTGGGCATATAAAATGATAGGAGCGGTACGGGACCATTGGGGGTGACTTGGGTCAAGGAATTTGGGATGCTTGTCGATACTCAATACCCCACAATTTTATTTGGAAACGTAATGTGATAAATATCAAGTGACGGTTTTCCTGCAGAATTACTTTGATTATTGTTCATTTTATGGTTAGAAGCAGAATAGCACTTCTTCAGCAGTATTTGGTATTTTATTAATCAACCGGACACAAATAAATCAATACGCATGCACAAAAACAGGGAAAACAGATGAACCGATGGTGATGTGATGACAATCGCGTTATGTGCGAAGCGACCTCCTCAGTGTCTCACCAAAGATGATAGTTGATCCATACAATACAATACATGACCAAGTGAGGATATAATTTGTTGAAATTAAAAAAGAAAAAACAAAAAGCATTTTTCTTAATGTCAAAAATAGAAGGAAAAACAAACAGAGGAGAGGGCGTTAGGCATATGATAAGGATGAATCAAACGGAGACGAGGAACGATCTTCTGCTTCATTTCTCCAAGCAAGAGCAGCGCCATTCTTTGCTCGCTCATTACACTAAACAAGCAGACACACAACATAATAATAACTATGAGCCAAGAGGGTCCAAAGCTTTACACCAACAAGCCCAAGAAAGGTCAGTCAAATTTGTTTTATGCTTTCCATTTTTCAGAACAATATTTGATCTTTTACTTTGCTTTGCTTTTGCTTTCAACTTTCAACAATTGGATTATATGTTGGCTGTTCACTTGATTCCTTCTGCTTCATCACAGCTCTACTAAAGCAATTCCAAGATCAAAAGTTGAACCCACCATCATCACAATCAGCTGCAGCTGCATCATACAAGATGGGTTCTCAGTCCACGTCACCACCTCCACCTCCTCCTCACCCTCCAAAGGAGTCGTTTTTGAAGCGTAACAAGTTCCTTGTGCCTCTTGTATTGACGGTCAATCTCGCTGTTGGAGGTCACTTTCTCCGTTCTTTGATTTTGTTTCTGTTATTATTTATGGGTATCAATTACTCTTAGGGGGATGGTGAACTTGTGTTGCATCTTGGCCGAAAGATTATTTCTTGTTCTTTATTTTCTGTGCTATTCTTTGATGCTTTGGAAATAGATTGAAATTTTAGTTTCAATCGGTTTGTTCTACGTACAAAATTCTTCTCATTTCATTTTTATCAACTTCAACCTCAAAACATTAAAAAAACAAAAAACAACTTATTTATAGAACGACTGGTTCATAATTTTCCTAATCTTGAGTCCTGAAGTGTGTTGATTTATTATGCTTCCAGTTAGGAACTTCAGTACCCGTGGGTGCGATCTTTATTGCTGATTCACTTACTTGGGTGCCAACCCCAGTCTTAAAAGAAAAAAAACTTGGGATTTTTTAATCTATAAGGAAAACTAGTTTCTCACAGTTGGCAACAGAGCTTAATTGATGTTTGACTGTGTTGGATAATTGATCTTCAACTACTGCCTTTCTGTTATTTGTTTGCTGTAGTTTTAACTAAAGATGCTCCATAGCCTTACTTCTTTGTGCTAAAGTTCACGTAGATAAGTTCAGCGTTCATTGCTACATAAAATCCTTTTTCTCCTTTACAAATGTACAGCTATTAAGAACTTTTGAACTTATTATTGTTGGGATTACAGTGTGACATGTCGGCTAGGTTCAAAGATTCATTTTGGCAAATCATTTTTGAAAGGTATTGCAGGTCTTAAACTCGCAGCAGCTGGATCTGCAATTTGTGGGTTCACCGTAATGTGCATTTGAGATGTAGTGGACGTCTGTGTATTGAGATTATATATTTGTCAAAGAATGGATATCAGCTTGAAATAGTTGTACCTAAAGAATGGCCAGTATTTTGTGTACATTTGCTGGCTTATGAAGGGGCCTATTTGACATTGCCCAAATTAACTCTCGTGTGCTTAAACTCTCTTAAATTAGCTTCACTATACTGGCATGAAAGCATCTGATATTACCATCTAATTGCAATAGGGTGGACCTGCCCCAAGACTGTGAGTTCAATGCATCACATAGGAAGCCATCCATCCTCGAGCTGTGGATTGCATATTTGGGTTATTCTTTGGTGATAATAGGGGATAAGGATTTCATACCATAGTTTACAATTAGTTGGAAAATTTCACACCCTCTAATCAGGAAAAATGAATTATTTGATACACTAAAAGGTGTGTTTTGTGCTTACTTTGCCATATTCAAAAGGTGTATTTCCGAAAGTATCCCATAAAGTTGTTGACATAATAATTCCGAAGGAGATGTCAACATGTTGGAATTGTATACCCGCTTTTTTGGAGCAATAAAGTTAATACAAAATGACCCAGGTAACAACAAAAATGTGCTGAAGAGTCTTTGAACAAGATTTTAGGAATGCCATTGTGTAATGGAAGTTAATCTTTCTCCAAAAACAAAGTAATGGAAGTTTCAGTCTCAAGATATGAAGGGTCCAGGGAATGGTACAGTATGAGACCTATAACTGGATCCAAGTAGCTCATCTTTGTACTCATTTCAGCTTCAAGATTGAGTTGATGGTTAAAATATATAGTTTTGTGAGTAACTTTTGATTTTGCTTTTGAGTATGGAATCGCATTTCTTTAAATCTACTTCCAATTACATGTCTTTAGTATCCCATCACTTTTATGGTGGATTGTGTTTTATTGTTGAGGAATTGCATGTAGTCCTACTTGTAGCTCACACTTTAGATACTCCTTTAGGCATATAAATTGGAAGCTCACTATGCATTGAAGAAATTTAATTGCGTTTTCCTCTTTTAAGATTATGATAGATTGTTCTTGTACGATCATAATATGGAATGTTAGAATTTCACCCTAGCTTGTTTGACAGGTGATTTTATGTCATCTTCTGATTCAGTTGCCTTTCTTTCTGCATGGTCCAGTTTGTTGTGTATATTCTATACAATTGATACTTGCACTAGTACAATTATGTAGTCTGTAAACTTCCCACTTGCTCGACATAATAATTTTTGTAGACTATGTTTGTCACCCTAAACTGAGTTCAATTGATATTTGCAGCTTATTTATTCATGAGAACAAAGAAAAAGGATATAGGCAGCATAGAGGGAGAACCTGAAAGCAAAACCACTTCACTTTCTTCTCCCGCTACCCCAAATGAACCAGTTTCTACAACACCCACGTCGTTGCCTGCTACGGTAGAACCTGTGAAGTCACGTGATCCTATTCCAGAGAATCAGCAGCGGGAACTTTTCAAGTGGATTTTGGAAGAGAAAAGAAAGTTGAAACCAAAAGATTCAGATGAGAAGAAACGCATTGACGATGAGAAAGACGTTCTCAAACGGTTAATTCGAGCAAAATCCATCCCGACCATCTAGTTGATTAGACATCAAGTGTTTTAGGAACTTTCTTTTTGGTTACTCAGCTTTCTCCATTTTGGATTCAACCTTTGTGAAATATTAATGCATTTACCATTTTCATCCAAGCATTGGTCCTTTCTGATGACATATTACAGTCACCATTCTTTATCTGTTGAAAGTTTATCTTTAGTTTGTACTGCTTTATTTATGAGGAGGGTTAAGTTGATGTCATCAGTTGGAGATTCTGATGCACTAAACTTGCTGTTCCATTTTGGTTTTGTACGGGCTAGAAAGTGATTACTTTGTGAAATCGTGAATGCCTTGCATGATTGTTTCTTCTTCCTCATTCATTTATAACATCAATGTGATTTTTCTATTGTTTCTCAAATCCTTTCTGGAGTGGACCTATACCAGAAGGTCATTGATTGCTGTCATTTTTGTCATATGTGTAGTTTGTTGGCTATTATCATTTCATCGAAAGACAGGCCTCGAATCTCATTTTGCCGTCCAATGGATCAACTTCAAAATGGGGCATATTCTCCAACTTTTTGACTTGGAGATTTCACATGGTGACATGGGCCTGATGAAAGCATGCACAATTTCCAAGAGTAACTACAAAGACAACCTAATTCCAAAGCCAAATCACCTGCAATTACCAACCTCTTTAAACGTTCCGTTCATCAATATCATCCCTTCAAAGAATTACAATGTGTACAAGACACTCCAGCCACATCAACTCCAAGCTTCTCCAAATATCATGCAAGTAAATCTATTTTATTCTCTAAGATTGTTATAGATATAGAAGAATTAACAAGTGGAACCAAACCAAACCCACGCGGAGAGAGAGACAAAGCAAAATGTGCTGACTCATCAGTCGATGGTGAGAAGATTGGTTCATATGATGACTTTGAGGTGTGTTCAGTTGAACACTCAGTTGGTATTGTAGAGACTTCAGAAGACGGATTGACATCTACTTCTTCTTTCAGTGTACAGTTTGGACTAAAATATTTGGAAGCAATCTACTAGGCCCAGATCTACTAATTGGAATGGATACATACAGTAAAGCCCAACCTTTACAAGCACACATACATTTTGTTGAGTTCAAAAGAAACATTTGCAAAAATGAAAAAGTTGGAGCCTCTTAGAATCCGATATATCTTTTGACAAACAGTCAGAGATAAGAATTTGGAAACTAAAAGTAGATTAAATACTAACTTTTTTTTCCTATCGTAAGATCTGCCTTCATTCCATGGATGTTCTTGCCTTTCCAATGCATGTAGACCAAAATATCCATCAAAGCAAATGCTAAGAACATTCATATTTGAGGGCAGTAAAGGAGTAATCAATTGGTAGTGGTTGGGTCGGCATTTTCAGGCCCAGGCCCAGGTCCAACAATTAACGGCCCAGTTGAAGAAGATAGTCTCCCATGC
>JAOSBM010000001.1:11948638-11959645 GCA_027568955.1 Erythroxylum tenue
AAAACGCACTGAAAGCGATTGTCTTTAGGGCACTACTCTAACATCCATACAGTACTGTACAAGTCGACTTACAGGAAACACAAGTCGACTTATACCTAGTAAGTCGACTTACAAGAGAATCCAAGTCGACTTATAGCACTGTGCAAGCGTAAGTCGAGTTACATGAAGGTCCAAGTCGACTTACACTAACATGAATATCTTGTCCAGGTTTTAGATCTAATTGAGCTTTTGCTATTTGGTTTTGTTTATCTTGAGAGAGTAAAGTTGAGACTTGAATTGTTCCTAAGGATTCTATTAATTCGAAATTGTCAATATCTAGAATATTTGAATCTTTTTCTTGTCTGATTAAACTAGCCATTAATGAGAGTGATAGAATTGATGATTTTGTTGTATCGTCTCTAATCTCTATTTCTGTTCCGTATATAATTGATGTAATTGACTAGAAACTACTAAATGTTCTTCATAAGGTCTTCTTCCTATATTAATGTTGAGATAGTTGAAATAATTGATACGTGTTTCATTATACTGTATATGATCTAGATATTTTGTTATATTAGTTTGTACAGTGATAATTTGCTGACCTAAATCTGTACAAATAGGACAACTCATTCGTCGTCTGTATAATCAGAATAATCGGATGAATAATCACCAATATATTCGTCTTCTAAAATGATATATTGAACATTAGTATTTAATTTAAATATTTTCTCCATAAGAAATCTAGACTTTAAAATCTAGTGGATGAATAAACAGTAAACTAAGATTAAAAAAAAGAGTATTAAAGGTTGAATATAAAACAAAGTAAAGAAATATTGTACTAACTGAATCAAATATTGTAAACAATAATTGGTAAATGAGAATATGCATGCCATGATCAATCAATTAAATATTGAATTTGGTCTAACACTTCTTCTTTATCAAGTTTTACTGATTGATAAAAATAGTCAATTTGTCCTAAGAAAATTCTTGCTTCCATTAAAAGTTCTTGATTATTATACTGGGTTGCTAAAACAATAAGATCTTGATAAAATTTTCTATATTTTAATTGTTCTTGTTCTATTTCTTCATAGAGACGAATTAATTGTTTCAAATGACGTTTAAGTTCAAAGTACATAATTAATCAATAAGATACTTAATTACAGAAAGTTAATATGATTTAAGGTGAAGAACTTCTGTTCATAGTTCCTTGAGTAATGTAATGAGTTCATCTGTATCCTTCATCTGCTGGATGGCAAGTGCTTTGATAGCTTGAGCATCTTGGTAGAGCGGATGATCTTCTGGGATATTATAGATGGGGTCTTTGTACATTTTATGAGCCTTTTTATTGCTTACAATATATATTATAATTGATTCATCGATTTCAGTAATTCGAGTAGAAGTGTGAGTAATATTTACTTTCAGAGTTCGTTTTAAGTCAAAATAACTTGTCATCTTCTGTAAAACAAAAATATAATACTATAAGTGGTGAAATATTGGATGATGTGATAAAACACTAAACAAACTTTAAACTCATACATGTTGATTCGCTTGAATGTCAACGACAGACGAATTGTGAGAGAGAGGAATGAGCACAATTATTTAGTATTTCATAACATGCTCTGAAGGCTCACTTGAGCTTACATATATAGCGAAACGAAAAGATAAAAAGTAGATAAAGGCCAAATGACCGACAACCTTTCGGTTGTGAAAGACATAAAGAAAAAGTAGAGTAAATATTAAGATTCCTAATAATTTACACTTTAGACAAAGGGGTGGTCACTTAGGACCTACATACTTATCGTCTTGCACTTGTCGGTTGTCTTCTTTTGCTTTATTCCTCAATTATAATTGTCGTATCATCGAGGGCATCTTCCTTTTCCTGAACGGGCTGTTTGCTTGTGGATGCTTGTGAGCAATAATTGCATCTATGAGTTGGATAATCTTGTAATTGATGACAAATGGCATTTTTCCATGCTTCGGATAGTGGTTCAAAGATGCCATCCATTCTTGTGAACGGTTCACTGAATAATTGAATAATTTGAGGTCCTTCTGTACTGAGTGGTACTTTATAATCAGATAACATAATCATTTGTGGTCCTTTATAGTTAATCTTGAGCATGGTGTCTGGACATAATTTGTTGCACTGGTTAAATAATCCTTTGAGGCAATTGAGATTGAGCTTATTAACAGTATCCCAATGAAATTCGTACTTTGGTGGTTCATCTACTGGAGAGTAGATGCCGTTGCTAACTCCAATTTGGATATAAGCGATCCGATGTACTTTTATTGCTGCTTTGGTACAATTATCTGATGCTTCAAAAATAGGGTAGTTGTTTTAGACTTTTAGATATACTTCATGATCTTTTGCAAATCGGTCTTTGTATTGTCGTATTGCACGGATGAATCCTTCGGGGAAGTCTGATAATATTTTCAAATCCTGGATATAAATTGTGTCAACAAGTTCACATTGAAAAAGTAAAAATGTTGTTAATGCTTCTGCTCCGAAAAAAATGATTGCTTTCGGTCCAAATCGTCCGTGGTTTTGTGGATAATATTGTTGAGGTTTCTGCTCAATAATCCATTCATTGAGCGACTATAAACAGTCACAAAATGTTTCTGCTGTAATAATTCTGGCTCCTTGATTGTTTGCTGTTTCCATTGATCTAGTAGGTAGACTATGAATCCTTTCTAAATCTATAGATTTTCCCAAAACTTTCATAGTTGGTGGTGTTGGAGGTACATTGGTGAGTACTGTTTTGTATTGGAGTCGTAATGATGTGTGTTGAAACTCTTGTAATGATTGTTCTGCTTCTGCTCTTGTCGCAAAACTCTTGTGTATAATACTGCTTTTTCCAGTGATATGTATCGCGGCTTTTGCCCATTGGTCATAAATACTTGATTGTGGTCCATTGTAGATAACATAAAATTTTGACTCTGCTGCTGGAGTTGTTGATGGAATAGTCGAACTTATTGTTTGTTGGAGAGTAGTTGTTGGTGAAGGAGCTTGATTACTATAAGAACTTGGTACTGGGATTGTATGACTACTTGTAATGTTGGGTTGTTCATCTGCCGAGCTAGATGCTTGTTCTTGTCCTTTTAATAATGTAATGGTCGTTCGAAGTCTATTTATCTCCTTTGTGACTGTACTAGTCTGTTGCTGAAGATTGATCAATTCGGCTTCTTTTTGTATTAGTGTATCTTCTAATTGTTTTACAACTGCTTCCATTCTCTTGTAAGAATATCTGCAAGAAAATTGTTAGTTGTTTTGATATAGTGAATCGAAAATGTATATTGATTGAGTTCCAATTGCCATCTAATAAGACGACCTTGGTTGTAATTCGTTTTAATTGTATACTTCGTAAATCTACATAGATACTTCGAGTCAGTTTGAATTGTAAATTCAACCGGTAATAGATCTATCCTCCATTTTCTCAAAGTTTTGAGGCAGGCTAATGTTTCCTTCTCATGAGTTGTATACTTCAATTCAGTGGGAATGAAAGTCCCATTTATATACTTACACAATTAGTACTTCTTAAGTTTGGGTGGTTTTGCCATGTATCCTTACTAGCATCGATTTGAACAAGTAAATCATCCTGAGATAGATAATTATATAAAGTTGGTAATTTGGTACAAAGTTCTTTAAGTCTTTGAACTGCCTGAGTATCTTCATCAGTCCATTGCCATTGATATTTTGTGCTACATTTTAATTGTAAAATTCGTCTTTCTCTTGCTAAATCTTTGAGAAAACCTTGGTCTGAGATATAGTTTAATAAACCAAGAAATTGTTGTACTTGAGTTTTATCTTTTAATTGGTCAGGAAATAATTGTAATTTCGTTAAAATATTAGGTTGTAACTTAAGATAACCGTGATTAAATTCAATTCCTAAGTATTCAATAGTTTGTTGGGCTATTTTTTCCTTTTTTCGGCTTAAAATTAATCCTTTTTTTGTACATTGTTGTAATACTAGACGTGCTTTTTTTAAATGATCATCTTTATCTTGATTAGAGAAAATAATGATATCATCAATATAAACAAAAATAAAGTCTTCGAATCCTACTAAATTATTATCCATAAATCGTTGATAAATACTGGGAGCTTGTTTTAATCCAAAAGGTAAAACATTTCACTGATTATGTTTTTGAGGTGGACATGTAAATGCTGTTAAAGCTTTAGTATTTTCATGTAAATGAAGTTGCCAGTATCCTGATTTTGCATAGAGTGTAGTAAACCAAGTATGTCCTTTTAGTTTGTTAATAATGTAATCTTTTAGTGGTAATTTATAGGCATCTCCTATGGTTGCTTCATTTAATTTTTTATAATTAATAACCATGCGTCTTTTTCCTCTCTTTTGTTCGGCTGAATTATTTACATAAAAAGCTGGTGCTGAATGTTTACTGGTACTAGGGCTAATTAACCCTTTCTCTAATAGGTCATTACATTCAGTAATAAATTCTCTAACATCTTGTTGAGTATAGGGGATATTATTTTTGACATTGACTTCTTATTTGGGATCTTTAAGATGAATTTGGATTACTTCATGATTCTGATTCTTGATAGGATCTAATGGATTTTCACTACAAACTTCATTAAGTAAAGTGTCTATTTCTAATTGAAGAGATATATTGTTGAGAAGATAGAAATGTAGACGATCAAGACTTGTTGAAATTGTCTTGAGTTGTTGATAATCAGTTGTATGATAAATAGGAGTTTTTAATATAATAGATTTTTGATTAAGAGTTTTAACATATAGAGTACGTAACGTAATATAGTGTAGATATTGGCAAAAGGAATTGTATAATTTAAGGAAATTGTTCCCGATAATCAATGGAAATCCTGATTCTTTTTGGTATATAGAAGGGATAGAAATTGTATATTTTTCAATGATGATATTATTATAATAACTTATATACCATTTAAACTTAAAACTTCCATCGACTATTCTTATTTGTAAAGGTTTTTCAAGCTTTTTCCAAGAATTTAATAACACTTTAGAAGCAATACATATAGTTGCTCCAGTATCTATATAAGCATTTACTTTTTTATTCTGAATTACTACTTGAATAAAAGTAGTATTGGGATTTAGTTGTTGATTCGGAACTGCTTTCAGAAGTTGGTTCATAATAATAGATAGAAGAAATTGTTAAATCACTGTTGTAATCTGATTCAATTGGTTCTAAATTATTCTGATATGCTTATTCTAGAATATGAACTTGATTATTATATTTCTTCTCACTCTTTTTCGAACAATGATTTGCATAGTGTCCTTTTTTGCAAATCCAACATCTACAATTTTTCTTTTTCTGTGGACAATCCTTTCTTTTGGGTTTATATTTTCGGTATTTATTGCGTCTAAAATATTTCGGATATGGGTTAAAAGGTTTATTTTTAAATTGCTGAGATGGGTATTTTTTCCAATAATAATTTTTCTTATATCTTCTATTTGTTCGAAAGTTTCGAGCATGTCTTTTATATTTTTTACGTGGATTTTCACATCCATATTGTTGAGGTACTTCAGCATTGAATTCACAGCAAGGCTGAATACCTTTATGTCGTAATGTTCGTCTTAAATTTGCTTCTATACATTGTTCTACTACTAATTCTTGAGCGATAGCTATAGCTCCTCCTAAATTGTGTGCTATAGTGTGTTGAGCAATTCTATCAATAAATTGCTGCTGTACTTTCAAATTCATAGGATAAGGTAATTTCTGAATAAAAACATTTATATAGGTTTCTTGTTCAGGACGAGGTAATTTATAATAATGAATTTTAAATTCACAAATAAAACTATCCAGTAAACAAATATCACAAAGACTCATACTATTTAAATGTCTTAAAGTTTTTAATCTTTTGGCTTTTTGTGTTTCATCGTGATGAAAGATTACATCCTTACCTAAAAATTCTTTTATTATTTCGCTACAAATAATGTCGAAAGCTTCGACATCATTTGTCGTGGCTTGAAAATGTGGTGTATTTTTTAATGCTTGTTCATTTTCTTGAAGAAAATTTTGTACTACTCCAGTGGTTTTATATACAATAAAATTCCATACAGTATCTTTATCCGTTAAGTCACCAAAAGGTTTTTCTATTTGTAATAATAATTGAATTCGATTAGACCAAACAAAAATTAAGTCTTCTATACTTTTTGTACAATCTAAATTGAGTATTCCTTCGGAACCTAATTGAACATATTTTGGTTTATATTCAATAGGATATTTTTAAATTTTGGAACCCTTATGATAATATCCTTGTTTATTAAGAAAATATTTTTCAGGTTGATATGCTTATTGGGTTTTACCCATTAATTTATTTTTCATTTTTAATTCACCTGCTGTACTAGTTTCAGGTTTCTCATCCTTAAATACTTCTTGATCTGATTCCCATCCATAAATCACTTCATCATTTTCATTGGTTTCATTCGTTGTTTAATATCTTTCTTTTTCTCATCTATTGTAACATTAATCTTTTCTGTGAGATTTAATTTTTGTACGAATGAGGTTATTTCAGTTAATTGTTGTTGGATGTTTCTTTCTACATCTTCTAATGGTTCTTGATCTGATACATTATCCATATTATCTTAGTAAATGAGTTCGATAGAGTTGATCAGCCTCTTCTAATTCAGATTTTATATAGTTAAAAAGATTTTGTGTAGATGTTAAATGTAGGGTCATTTGCTTTAGTTGTTCTAATTCAATTGAAGAGGTCGTATTTATATAGTCTACTAATCTGCGAGTTGATAATTGAGTTTCGGTTTGACATTGGATTACTAAATGTTGTGTTTCCTGCTTATATTGAACTAATAAATTACAATGTTTACAATTATGATGTTCCATTCTTTTGTTGCTTATCTTTTAAAATCCATTCGTTTATTTTTTCCATAATATGTAGATATAATTCTATTTTTCTATGACTTTTTGAAATACATGCTTGATATGGGCTAAGATCTATATCTTCATGACATATTTCTATGTAATCATCGAGAACCTTTTTAATTACTTGTAACTTATTAGTAGCGCCATGTAATTCGGTTAAATAGATTCCGTCTCCTATTCTTTGTACATATCTATCTATATTTTCCATGGTTGTCGTTTGATGACTAGCTCTGATACCACTTTCGGACGCGTGTGCGCTACTATTTGTTCCACTTGTTCACTTAATTGTTTTAATTGTTTTATCATTTCTATTTGTGTCTGTATGGCAAGATTTATTTGTTCCTCGAGTTGTTTTTGTTGCTGATTGAGGTCAGTAATTTGTTGTGTTATTGTCGTTGGCGTGGGTGGCGCATACCTTCGTCGCTTAACCAAGAGGTCTTGGGTTCAATCCCTGCCCTTGGGAATGCAGCAGACTCCTGGGCCAGCTGTGGCCTCCATTTGGGATGCATCCCGCAGCGAAGGGGGATTAGTCACCAGTTTCGGCCCAGTGGACACCTCCTGGGAGACCAAAAAAAAGAGTATTCTTAACATGCGTTGAGAGATCTAAAATTTGTTGTTGAATAGTATCTAATTGTTTCTGTTTTTCATCTATTTTTGGATCAGTGATACTAAATGGAAAGGATCGTGGAATAGAGGAAGATGATCTAGTGAGTTAGGGTCTAGTGAGTACCGGTCTTGATGCAAATGTTTGTTCAGAAAATGAATGTCTTCTATTAGGTAGCTCTTGTGTAAAAGGATATTAGATAGCAGGTAATGGACTTAATTTTGTATGAAATTTGGTTCCTACTTTTGCTACATTTTGAAAAAGTTGATCTATATAAATCTGATCAGTATTTTTGAAATCAATACTATGGTGTGAATTTGTTAAAGCATAACTAATCTGATAAGTAATAGAGAATGGGTATTTTCCTTGGGTGGTCATTAAATTGGTTTTATAGAATTTAAAAGCAATGGTATTGTCCTTGGGTGATCAGTATTTTTTTTCCCTAAAAAAAAAAGCAATGGTAATAATATCTGGAAGATCTAATGATACTAAAGGAATGCCTAATTTTAACCGAGCATTGAATTTTATTTTTCCATATGTTAAATTGCCATTCATCATGCCAATAATTTGGTTATTTAAATCAATCATTCGTTCATCTAAAATTGCCATTCTAATAGGTGAATCAATTCCTTCTTGAAAAGTGGATTTCACTAAAATTTGTATTGTATACAGATGAATGTAACCAATCTTTTTTCGTTTATCTTCGGGTAATTTTTGTAATTGTTTTAGAATTTGTTCTTGATCTATAAGACTAATTCTAATATGTCCAGTACATTGATCGATTCATACGGGTGTTTCTTAAAGCATTTTTCCAAAGTAAATAATATTTTGTCTATTAAAGATTTTATTGAAAACTGATTTATGAATATCTTATCCAGGTTTTAGATCTAATTGAGCTTTTGCTATTTGGTTTTGTTTATCTTGAGAAAGTAAAGTTGAGACTTGAAATGTTCCTAAGAATTCTGTTAATTCTAAATTGTCAATATCTAGAATTTTTGAATCTTTTTCTTGTCTGATTAAACTAACCATGAATGAGAGTGATAGAATTGATGATTTTGTTGTAAAAATAGGACAAGTCATTCGTCGTCTGTATAATCAGAATAATCGGTGAATAATCAACGATATATTCGTCTTCTAAAATGATATATGAACATTAGTATTTAATTTAAATATTTTTCTCCATAAGAAATCTAGACTTAAATCTATATAATCCATACTAGTATAAAAATAATGATCTACTAAATCTAGTGGATGAATAAACAGTAAACTAAGATTAAAAAAAAAAGAGTATTAAAGGTTGAATATAAAACAAAGTAAAGAAATATTGTACTAACTGAATCAAATATCGTAAACAATAATTGGTAAATCAAAATATGCATGCCATGATCAATCAATTAAATATTGAATTTGGTCTAACACTTCTTTTTTATCAAGTTTTAATAATTGATAAAAATAGTCGATTTGTCCTAAGAAAATTCTTGCTTCCATTAAAAGTTCTTGATTATTATACTGGGTTGCTAAAACAATAAGATCTTGATAAAATTTTCTATATTTTAATTGTTCTTGTTCTATTTCTTCATAGAGACGAATTAATTGTTTCAAATGATGTTTAAGTTCAAAGTACATAATTAATCAATAACATACTGAATTACAAAAAGATAATATGATTTAAGTTGAAGAACTTCTGTTCGTAGTTCCTTGAGTAATGTAATGAGTTCATCTGTACATTTTATGAACAGACGGGATCTTTGAACAGACGGGATTTTTGTACATTTTATGAGCCTTTTTATTGCTTAATTTTATTAATTTTATTATACGAAATTAATTATCTTATTATTATTATTATTATTATGAATTTTTAACTATTATTATTATTATTATATTTATTTTATTATTAATTTTATTATACGAAATTAATTATCTTATTATTATTACTATTAATTATTATCATTATTATTATTGTTGTTGTTATTATAAATTTTGTACCTAATATTATTATTATTAATTTTATTATACAAAATTAATTATCTTATTATTATTATTATTATAAATTTTGTAATAATAATAATAATTATTATTATTAATTACTGCTATTGCTGGTATTATTAATTATTATTATAAAATTCGTACTTGTTATTATTATTATTGTTGTTGTTGTTATAAATTTTGTACCTATTATTATTATTATTGTTGTTGTTGTTGTTGTTGTTGTTGTTGTTGTTGTTGTTGTTGTTATTATTATTATTATTATTATACAAAATTAATTTTCTTATTATTATTATTATTATTATTCATAATTAATTTTCGTATTATTATTGTGATTATTAAATTCGTTATTATTATTAATTTTCTTCATCTTCTTCTTCTATCATCATCATTATCATCATCATTATTATTATTATACGAAATTAACTTCTTATTGTTATTGTTATTATTATTATTTGTTAACTTTTTTAATAATACAAATCATTCGTTTTAAAATATTCAATGAATTATATATTTGCAATCATATTATACTGCAGGAGTATTTTAGTCATTGACACTGTTTTTATGTTCTGTCAACTGCAACCAAACACATTTTTGTCCTTAAGACGGAGACAGTTTTATCTGTTTTGTCCATCACAATCAAACACCTCAGTGTCTATAATTTTTGTTTTGTTCTGTCTTCAAATTTTTATCTCGTTTCATCTCTGTATACTAGAGACAGTAACCAAACGCAGCGTAAGATCTAAAAATCCAATTATATATTTAATTGAAAGGTTTAGATAAATCTAACATAACTTTTACCATAGGAGAGCAGACTAATTCTTTAGTTTAGTAACTCTCGGCCAAGGCATGGACTATTTTTCTATTTTATGTTCTATCAATTAACCGGACAATTGTTTTGCATTTCTTACGATAAGCTGAATTTTGATAAATTGTCGCTGTCGCTCGCACTTTTACAATTGATCAGTACTTTCTCTAAACAAAACAAATATGTAATGGGCTTGTAAAAGCACGTTCTTTTTTTTGAAAAATTAAAATGAATTAATAAGGATAATAATCAGTACAACACTATCCTTCAACAAGGATAACAACATTCAGTCAAAACGACATTGTAGCAAAGAGCATGTGTGGTACCCACACTAAGGCCTATTCCACGTGTGGTAGGCAACAACAGTTGAGATCCTATCAGATTTACCCAAATCATAGTCTTAAAATTACCCTAAAAGTACTCACACTAAGGCCTTGTTTGGTTGGATGTTAATTAATGGAATGGAATGAAATAAAAAGGAAGGGAATGAAGTGGTTTATAATGGAATGAAATGTAATATAGTAAAAAGTTGTTTGGAAAGGATGAATAGTTCATAATGTAATGTAGTGAAATATTGTTTGGAAGATGAATGAAATGGAATGAAATGTATAATAAATGACTTTTATACCCCTTATATTAAAATGATTCTTGCAGGAGGTTTATTATTTTATTATTAATTATATAAAAATATTGATATTAATTATTTAATAAATTTTATTTTATTTTATGTAATTTATATTAAAAATAATTTATTTATATA